>JAVTVY010046440.1:0-22165 GCA_036873755.1 Hanleya hanleyi
GCAAATGTTCACATTGACGTGCTTATCCTGATTGGTTACCGTTTTTCCATAATAACCATTGCCAGTGAGTTTCCAACATTCAGCCATGATGGCCTGACTCGGCCTTCGTTACGAGGTCCGCATTCTCCGCAAAACAAGCCTCAGGTACGTACTGGATTACCTGATAGATTTGAGTAATTTCCAAACCGTGCTTCATGTACCACTGCAGTAAGGGGGTACCCAGCAAGATTTTCTCGGCCCACATACTTCCAATCAACATGCGGCGCGGTTTAGTTAAACACTCGTGTTGCTCCGCGTAGGCGCTCATGGTCTCGCCAATGTCAGACCGACCCACCAGCGTGTTCTTGAAGATAGGCGGACACTGGGCGAAGAGGGGCTTGAGAGTGTCGGGAACGTGCACATCACATTCCACAAAGCCGTAGAGCTGACCCGAACGAATGGCGTCCAACATCTGAGGTAGACTGAGCAGTCGCCGACGACTCAAGGGATATTCACGCTCTTTTAAGAACCGTTGTAAATGGGGCAGGGCCTGGCACATCGTGTGGAATTCACACTCCCACATCTCTATGAGATGGAATCCTCGCTCTTTGACATAATCACCGTTGATCACTACTTCGTCCCGTAATTCTTGTGCCGATTTTCCACGTCGCTCATTGAAGCGGCCAGCGCTAAAATGACATTCGTGACCGTGCCAGTAACACCCGTAAAACTGAAATACAGTGGGTGTGCCTCGTACAAGGGCAAACCCATCAACGGGCAGACGGCGATCCCCTATCCGCTTCTCCGTGGCGTTGGTCTGGTGACGAATATAAATGGCCCGTCGATAGGCTTCCCAGTCTATCCACTGGTCGGCAAGATGTTTATACGGCGTCCGTTCAGGTGTAAAATGCTCACCTTCTGACACCCAACGGGTATAATGCCCACTCGGCATAGGTTGGGCGAGCGACCACAGGTACAACGCATTGGCGTCAAAACCAATGATTTTGGCACAGGGTTTCCCACTGGGCAGTGTCGTGACGTCCTTCTCATGGTAGCGGTGGAAAATAAGACTGGGACCACCCACAATGTTCCGCTTCAGACATTCATGCATGTCTGCATCTTTTTTTTGAATCAGCGAGAAGTAGGTTGGACAGTCTTGAAAAAGATGGCGAAGCGCCAGACCCGGTAAACTTAAACACTCTTTGAAGATGTCGATGTGCATTTGGCGACAAACGAGTTGCACCATTTTCTCGGCCGCTTCCAGGAAAGGAACCACATCTAGGTTGTTATACCATATGAGGAAATCTCGCAACGTTTGCATATGTTCAGCGTTCCATACCTGCTGGAGTTCGATGTAGGTGGTCTCGGACAGAGCTTCCCCTTTCAGGTCATTGTAAAACGCTTCCCGGGGTGGTAACTGGGTGTCTTCTAAGCGATCCAGGCTCGTGATATAGGAGTAAGGAAAGTAACCTTTCATCTGGGTACAGTTATAGGCTTTCACCCACTGCGCATAGCTACAATTAGGTGCCAGGTAATTGCGTATATCGAGGAAACGAAGTGATGTGGTAGTGAGGGCCATATGGTTGTTGATCTTCTTGATGACCGACTTGAGGGTATCGGAGTGCGCCAAGTAAGGGTAGAGAAATTCCTTCACCATGTTCAAATCGTATCGTCCCGAATTGAAGCCGAGCACCGGTAACTGACCTAAGTATTGAAGGAACCGTAACTTCAATTTCTCCGCATAAGGTTTAGGTAAAGGGACATCCTGCGGAGGCTGGGACTGCTGGGACTGCTGGGACTGCTGGGACTCGGCCTCGGACTCGGACTCGGACTCTTCATCGTCGCTGAAGGCTACACCCGGTTCAGGAATGCGGTCGTCCAGCTGGGTGAGTACGTCGTCGAACTTGGTCACCAACAACGCCGTACTGGCCGCACTGACTTGCTCTAAATACTCCATCATCCGGGTGATCAACTCATGGGATTCCCCCGTGGACACGAAACACACCGGTGCAGCGTCATAGCCAGGTACGTTGGATGAAATGCTGACACTGAGGGGAATATGGCGCTGTGTCCACTGCGTTTTAGCCGAAAACAAGTCCATGGGCTCTAACAGGGCCTCAAAATCATAGCATGCCCGGTAGGGAAAATAACGGTCCTCTTCCCGTATGATGATACCCTCATCGGCCAGTTCCTGGAAAATAGTAGGTGCATTATGATACACTCCACCCGGATAGACTCGCTTGACACTGTTGTCACAGATTTTCTCGTGGCGATGTAAGTCGTGGGAACGGTGAAACACCCGATGGCATTGGGCACAACTGAAAGACTGAGCGTACAGGCTCATATTGGTAATGAGCGAAAAATGACTCACGCCATTGTCATCGAACACATTCACTTTCATCGTAGCAGCATACCGTTCTGTAGATCGACGAACCAATTCAGCCACATAGGTATCGTCCTCCTCCTCCTCCTCCCGTCGTAATCGATAAACAAAGATATCAATATCGAACAGTGTTTCTACATCATCCAAATTCTTAAAGGGGACTCCACGGAAGTGCCGCTTATCCATGTCTTGATGCTCTAAATACGCTTCCCAATAGCCATCGGTCATTCTGTCACAAGTCTTGGGGTCACACTCGTCCAGATGCACGGCCAAACACCGAAACAAACATTTCCGGTCTTTGTAGGGTCCATTTTTTCCTGCTGTTAATGCATACAGGCCTTGTCGACGAAGCAACCACGGGGGGGAGTTGTACAGGAGCACCGATCGGATGATCTCGCATTTTCGTGACGAAAAATGTAACGTTAGTGACCATTTCCACAAGCCATTGTGTATTGGGGCGTTGCAGACGGGCCCACTCCAACGGGTCTAATGTAGTGAGTTGCTCGACCACTGGCTCCAGAGAAATCTCATCCGTGATGGTGAACGGCTGGTCAAACACATACGAATTGTTACTGGGATAGAAATACCGCAGTTGGTCTGTCTGTTTATGCCGTAAGATATAGCCAAATGTGACATTCAACTTATAGGCTGTCACCTGATCTTTGAAAATGTTCTCGGCATATGTAGTGAGATACGTGAGGTCCTCCAGCCGAAAATTGTATAAGTCCAAAAGACGACGATCACGGTGAAAACAATGGCGTATGGTAGGCCAGTGTCGTTGATAAATGCCCCTGACACGTGCATCTTCAGGCAAGACTTCAACCGGAGGTGCGGCTGGATCGAAGGGAAAATCTGCTCCACGTCTCATGCTTTTCGTCTCATACAAGCGGATAGGCAAGCAAGGCAGGCAGGCAGGCAGGGAGACAGGTCAGGTAAGTCAGATTGAATACACCCTCACCCTAAAAATGGACTCCTTTTATAGCCCATTGAACCTCATTTGCATATTTTCAGCGGATCAATCCTCACACACAAAAAAAAAGCCGCCATCTTGAACACGACCACACACACACACAAACCCCCCTCTGGAAAACGACCCCAAAGACCTCATTTGCATATTTTCAGGGACAACAAGGCCGCCATCTTGAAACCAACCACCCCTAACCCACAAAAAACAGGCCGCCATCTTGAAAACAGTGGGGAAAAACCCAGAGACCTCATTTGCATATTTTCAGAGGGGACAACAGGCCGCCATCTTGAATCCGACCACCCCTAACCTAGAAAAAACAGGCCGCCATCTTGAAAATATGCAAATGAGGACCGTGAAACAAGTGCAATTGACCGCCCCCCTACAAAAACAGGCCGCCATCTTGAATCCGACCACCCCTAACCTAGAAAAAACAGGCCGCCATCTTGAAAATAGGCAAATGAGGCGCGAAACAAGTGCAATTGGACGCACCTACAAAAACAAGCCGCCATCTTGAAGCCGACCACCCCTAACCTAGAAAAAACAAGCCGCCATCTTGAAAATATGCAAATGAGGACCGAAACAAGTGCAATGGGCCGCCATCTTGAAACCGACCACCCCTAACCTAGAAAAAACAAGCCGCCATCTTGAATAGTACCAATGCACCCAATGACCTCATTTGCATAAAACTCATTAACATAAACTCACGCATGCGCACACACATAGCCACGCCCACAAAATTATTTCTGCGCATGCGCACTGAACCCAATTGGCCCTTCAATGCGTGCTACCTACTACTTAATAACGAACGAATCGTCCAATTATTACACGAATAGTATGATACAACTTCAAGTCAGATAAAACCCATCTTCGCATATGCAAGTCGAACACTAAATGACGGAACGTTAGTGTAGCATTTAGCTTGAAATGTGAAGATGGATAAAATCAAAACCAAACCGTACTATAGACCGAAAATTAAAGTTAGCCGCTGCGTCCGTCCCAGCGCGTGTTCTGATAATGCTCTGAATGTTGTATCGTACAACGCAGATGTCGGATGTTTCCTGCAACTGAGCGTTTCGTGTGCAAAGATAGCAACCTCCTTTCAGAGAAAACAAGAATTTTATGTTAGTGTGTGCGCAGTTTACCCATTGCAGTTGATGTCAACTGAAATATCACAGTTCAATTTACAGATTAATGTGTTTACGATTGAATGTACTGTAAACTTCAATTTTCTGTGAAATAACGGTAATTTATAACAGTGTAGTTCTTTTCTCGCTGAAAAAAAAGGATCAAGGACATAAAATTAACATACATGAAACCTATTCAGCATTAGATATCTCACTTTGCGACCTCCGTATACGCGACAAATTTACTTGGTCTGTTCATGATGACCTTTGTGGAAGTGATCACTTTCCACTATTTTAAAGCTGTTCATTCAGCTGATGACCCTTCTGTAACAAGGTATAATTTTAAAAGAGTAAATTGGCTAGATTTTGAAAAGCTTTGTTTAAAAAAACTGCAAACGGATTCTTTTACCAATGTTCCTGATCCTATACAGTTATGCTCAGATATGCTGATTGAAATTGCTAGTCAAACCATACCCACATCCTCAGGAGTTGCACATATTTAAAAAAAAACCTGGTTTAACGATGACTGTAGAGATGCAAGGAAATGTAGGAAGAAGGCTGAAGGGTGCTTCCGCCGACATCCTAATTCTGAAAATTTGAAAGATCTCAGAATTACTAGAGCTAAAGCTCGCAAAACCACGAAATTAAAAGGTAAAAGCTTCAAGTCCAGTGTTCATAATCTCAATGATGGAAATCAGGTGATAACTGACAGAGTGGAAACTGCAAACAAGGTGGGCGAAACAATTACTAAAAACTCTTCGTCAGAAAATTATGTACCTAAATTTCAAAATGTCCAACAAAGAGAAGAGAAGAAGGAAATAAAATTTTCCTCCAATAACCGTGAGGCTATAATGCTTTGTTTTCAATGAACGAACTTCATGCTTCTCTCGTGAAAACAAATCAGTCTGCTGCAGGCTCTGATAACATTCATTATCTATTTTTAAAGCATCTACGGGAATCGTCTCTAGAAACCCTATTACTCATATTTAACAGTCTTTGGGTGACAGAAGACTTTCCACATCATGGCATAATGCCATTGTTATACCAGTCCCAAAACCTGGCCGTAACCATACAGACCCCGGTAATTCGTCCAATTTCACCTACTAGCTGTGTTTGTAAAACAATGGAACGCATGATAAATGATCGCCTTGTTTGGTACCTTGAAACTGAAAAGAATCTTATTGATATTGAAGATTCCTAGCACTGCAATATATCACAAAATTGCGATCTGATCGCTTAAATCCTGCATATAACTGTTTTCAACCCTCAATACGTAGATTTGTATTTAAAGAAACCCTCCATTATTCCACCTCTTGAAATTCGTATGAAACCACACATTGTAGCAGCTGGTATAAAGCTTTGTCAAATTTTACCTATAAAGCTCTTACCAGTTTCACCATGGCAGTTAGCCAGACCAGTAGTAGATATTACAATGACGAAATATAAAAAGGCAGACACATGCCATCTCGTGTATAAACCAGAATTTGGTCTATTGAGAGAAAAATACAGATAGCATCAAGCTATTTATACAGATGGTTCTAAAGATTATGAGAGAGTAGCGTGTGCTACTATCTTTAGTTCCAAAACTAAAACCTGTCGACTTCTAGGTAAAAGTTCGATTTTCACTGCCGAAGTCAAAGCTCTATTGTTAGCTTTAGAAGGTATTGGGTCTACTTTTGGAGGATAATATGTCTTCAAGCGATTGAGAGTGGAACTTCAACTCGCCCCACCATTTTGAACATTCTACAATTAGATGATCGTAGATTTCATCAACAGATGAGGTTGATCATGTTGGAATCCCATATAGCGATTTCAGACCCTTTATCTGAAAACGCGTCAAAAAAAAAATACACGAATCGATAATACATACATGTACAGATAGCATTTTCTCTGCAATAAAAAACATCGCATTAAAAGCCTTTGACATCTTTATATAAACGCGAATGCAGCTTTTCCCATTCCCTTGCTTTTTCATAACACATCGGCAAAATAGCTGTGTTTATGGCGGAAAGAGTTTTATAAGCGGATCGTCCTAGGCCTGGCTTAATAGAGCCGAGGAAATTGCGTTAATTGAAAACTGTCATTTGCGAGACCAACGGTCCTTGAAATGCCAGCTAATTTCGCGGTGCATTAAAAAAATGTATTACAGGCGAATGAAAACGTGGAAAGATAGATTGAATAGCCTCGTCCCCTGTTCATCCTGAATTAACATGACTGAATCTATTCACTCCAGAAATTTGTCATTCTCTGCGTGGTATTTTCATGATTAAATTACCAGTTAAGAAATGGAAGCCATCAGTGCTTCACAACACCTATAACCATTTATGTTAATTTCATCTCGAGCATCACATATTAATCGGAATGATAATATAATATATTCGTAGTTTTGTTTCCTTGGAAAGTCGCTTGTGATTATGAACCACATCGCTGGGGGTCTAATAATACCCCAGCCACCAGTCAGATTTTTGGACCGGATTCGGGGCCGCGTGCACATCGCCGCAAGTGACATCATATATAGTAAAATATATGTTTGCCGAACATTTCGATTACTTTTCAAGTGTGCATAATACCTCTGTTGACCTAGCGTTAAAAAGAATTATCTGGAGATTATTTTTCGTGTTTATCTGGACATAGCATATAAAAAGTAGATCGCTCATGTGCAAAACTGAAGGAGTTGTTCGGCCGGATTCAAACTGAACCGTGCGTACCTGGGTTTTCTCCTATACGTCATAGCAACGTAGTAAAGGTCAACTTCCGCTATTGGAGGCAGGGATGGTAAATGAGCCTGTGAAATGGAGCATGCGCTGTGGGGAAGAGGTGTGATTATATCTATATTGGATCATTAGCATCGAATTATCATGCATTCGGATAGTAGCTGTAATCCAAAGCGTATTCAGCTTATATCACACTCTTAGCCACCGATGCGATCTTATGGAGGTTTTCATTGCGAGATCGATCAATTCCGTACGCCACTTGCCAGCTAGTGGCAAGTGAAATCAGGTCACGGGAATCAATTTTTGCGCTTCATTCCCAGTCATTAACTGGCTTCGTGTACGATGACCACAGACGAATTGGTACATTTGAGGAATAGATTTAGCTTCCTTCGGCTGTAGTCTACATTTGTGAAAATTCGTGCACGCTGTTATCATATTACAGTCTATTTCAATCAAGAACTAGAGAACTGTTTTGCGTTCGGTAATTCATTTCCGCTTTGGACAGTGGCCATGCGCTTCACATTACGGAAATGAAAACATTCGTGGCCTTTACCACCACGTCTCTGTCAGAAAGAATGAGAAAAACGGTTTTCTTATTTATGGAAAACATATGAATGGCTGTGGATATTGATAATCTCACCTTCCACAATCATATTTCTACAACGAGATGCGATGCAGCAAATGGGCCTGATAATCAAAATCGAATATAAATGTACGGAAGCCGCCATTCCGCTAATTTCGCCACGATCCGGGGGATTTGCCCACTATTATTTGAACACTTGATTGGTCGAATTTCGTGAACTTACGTTGCTGAGATTTCGCCGTCGGATTTATTCAGAGATTTCGGCATTTGGATTATGGACGCGGATATTCTTTAATGGACGACGGCTGAATTATGAATGACGGACTAGACGCTCGGGTATGAAAGCTCTATAAGATAACAGGTTACATCCACTCGGCACGGTCTCGTACTGTAATCGACCCGCTCAGCTAGGGATCCATATTGGCATCCATGTTGAAATCACAGTAGCACGCCGAAACTTCGAACAGCGCATGTCAGGTGTATGACTTCCGTTACTATGGAGATCAGCTTGGAGACTAAAAACCAGGAGAAACACCTCAAATTAGAAGAGATCCTTCGGGGCTAGAATCAAGGGAATATTCATTTCACCTCCTATATGTGGTGTGCCTTACTTGCGGCTGATCACGGTTTACTCCGGAGCGGTGCAAGGTCCTGCGCGAGGCAATATGACTTCGACGGAATAGGCCTAGCAGACGCTCAAATACTTTACCCCTTCTGGACCGGTACCTTTCTACCCATGTCTGATATTTTGTCTTATCCGTCTAGCCAAGTTTCCCGGGTATACATGTACAGCAGTAGAATTATCAATATTAGTAGATAGCTAAGGGCGCTTCTGGAACAGCGAATTATGTACAAAGATACGTCTATTCATGTTTTGTGCGCTGCGGCCTGAAAACGGACAAGCACGATTGTGTCGTTTGTGTAATGATACCTATCTGATAGAGTGTGCCATCTGGCTTTCGAATATTGGAAATACTTTATCTTCCAAATGAACGCTGGTGTGAAAGCTACAAATGACGAGGAAAGTTGAAACAGATGTAAATCTACATGCACAGCTAAATTTGTGTCTGATAGTAAGGCACAAACAAGGTTAGTTTGTAGTGGACTCAAGCTTCGTTTCCAAACGCAACTGTCACCTGATTTAGGGGCATAACTTTGTTGCCATAACATACGTCCTGACTATCACAACGGGACTGGAATAAAATGGAATAAAAAGTATAATATTAATAAATCTGCACGACTTTGTCCTTTTTATATGATCCCTGACCAGAAATTAAATACTTTTTTATTTTGAAAATATTTACCTATATCTCCGTTCTCCGAATCAGTGTAGTAACATAGTGGTAACATAGAAAATATCGAAAGCTCTAAAGTTTTATTTCTTCATGTATATTACCATGGTTAAATGGATTTCCATTAAGAAGGTGTGGCAAAGATCCAGATAAGCTTATGTATTGCTACGGTAACAACGTATGGTAGCGGCGCCAGCCATAGCCAAATATTAAATATAATGAAGAATTAGTAAAGGCCGTAGTAAAGGTGAAATTACAAGCGTCTGGTCCGTCATTCATAATTCAGCCGTCGTCCATTAGAGAATATCCGCGTCCATAATCCAAAGACCTATTCCATATTCCATATAACAGTATTAGCACCAAATTCAAAAAGACAATCATAGTATTGTCCCGAGCACTGGATTGCACATCTCACCCTGTCGCAATCTGACATACAATAAGTTGTATATCATATATCTGTCGGTTTACTCCCACCACATGCTCTCGTTGTCCGTTTGTAACCTCCTGCTGTCGGTATAACATCTGATAGTAGGACGTATACAATCTAGTGCCATAAGATTTTTTTCCCGAGCGCAGTTAATACAACACAAAAGGTTGATTTGTTTCATATGAAACACAGCCTGCTGTAATCATCGCTGCATCCCTCCAAGGTACAACTTATAAAAAACGGAGAACAAAATCTGAATCCTTCGTTAATATACGATGAAAGAAAGGAACCAAGCAGATGTTTGATGGCGCTGTAATTACTAAAACTGATCATTTAATCCGGAGAGGACATCGTGCAATTTGAACCATAATTTCGTTAATTAAGAAGAAGAAAAATAATGCTATTTGTAATCGATATTTCAGGGCTTCATGCACGGCAGTGTGATATTATTTAATCTCCCTTGAAATTAGCTGAATTTTCAAGCACCGTCGGATTAACATATGACAAATTCCAATCAAGTCAACTTAAGAAAAGACAACTCGTTACGGATACGCGATTAAAGTAGCGTTCTTCGCATTAGCTCAGAAGGAAGGGTGGTCGATATAAATGATTGCATAAACAAGTTTCCTGGAAATGCTCCCTCTACTTTTTGTAACGATATCAGTCTTAAAGTTGATAGTTATGGATATCCAGTTCTTTATATATATTTTATAGTTCTTGCACTGTTGTCCAGCAAATGTCACTTAGCCAGACAAGGTGCTGAATTGAATTGAATTTATTTACCAAACAAAATACAGCAGACAATATGAAAATGTTAACAGCAATAATACAATAGCCGCATATGTGGCGGGAATAAAACCCCAGAGGGCTTGCTCTATCCCAAGGTTAAAGTAGAGTTTGACAATTCAGCAGCGAGAGTGTAAGATTGAGAAATGGTGAATGGTGAATACTGTTATATTTTAAGAGAATAAATTAAAATTAAAAAGCCCTATTGTATACAAAGAAACTCTTTCGTCTTGTTTTCTGTCGAGAAATAAGTAAATACATGAGAACATATATTACGATATTATAGTATTAGATATTAGCAAAATATTCGAATAACTACATGATTGATAGAAATGGATGAAAATAATTATGCATGCATACACTGGCAGAAGACACAGGTCTAAGAAATAATAATAATAAGCTGAGTAGATTAACATCTCAGCGGATATAAGATTTTAGTTGAGCTATTGATTATACATAAAACAAGTTATAAATGTATTATGTAATAATTAAGTAGCGGTGACTGTTTGATCCAATGTCAAGCCCTCAACAAAACAGCTTTGAGGCGAGATTTAAATAAAGACTTGGAGGCACAAGACTTCAGACTGGCGGGGAGTGAGTTCCATATCCGTGGTCCTTTTATTTTGGTGGAGTAGTATGAAAGCTGTGAATTGTAAAATGGTCTATATAAATTAAGATTTGCCTGCCTGGTAGGATAGTTATGTATCGCTGGTAACTTATTAAAGTAGTTTTGCAAAATGTGAGGAAGAAAGACAGAGTGATAAAACAATTTGTGTGTGAATAATAGGACCAGGTAATCATTTACTTTGTGCAATGGCAGAATGTTCAGTTCTGAGAAGAGGTGACTGTTATGTGCATATCTGTTACTAGAGGTTATAATGCGGATAAGCCGTTTTTGCAAGATAATTAGTGGCTGGAGGTGTGTTGGGTAGGTGTTGGCCCATACCATACTGCAGTAGGAAATATACGAGTAGAATAAGGCATAATACAGCATAATTAGGGTCTTCCTGTTAATATTATGCTTTATATTGTTAATGATACCTATATTTCTAGACAGTTTTGATCACAATGATTCAATATTCGATTTTCAAGTTAGCTGATCATTGAAGACTATGCCTAGAAACTTAAATGTGTTAACACATTCAATTTCATTGCCATCCAGAACAAGAGTTGGCGTGCTAAAAGTACTGCATCTATTTGGTTTTATAAGCATATATTTAGTTTTCTTCACATTAAGAGATAGAAGGTTGCAGGAGAACCAATTCTGAAGTTTAGTAAGCTCTCTTGACAACGTTTCTATTAAGACTTTGGGATCTGAATTAGATAAAATAGCGCTCGTGTCATCGGCAAAGAGGATGATATCCAAAATAGTAGATGCATTATAAATATCATTGATATAGATTAAAAAGAGAATGGGACCAAGAATCGAACCCTGAGGCACACCACAATTTATGGCACTAGAGGTAGAGGGTACGTTGTTGTAACATGTGCCCTGAGATCGGGATGAGAGATAGCTGCGAAACCAGTCATTGGCAACTCCACGAAATCCATAGTGCTCGAGTTTATAAAGTAGTATTTCATGGTTTACAGTGTCAAACGCCTTAGACAGATCAAGAAACATAGCAATACTGAATTTCTTTTCTTCTTTTGCAATGATTAATTTGTCGTACAGAGATAGCACTGCATCGCATGTCGAATGATTGGCACGGGAACCAAATTGGTTAGGACAGATGGCGTTATAAGCTTCCAAGAAAGTTGTCAATCTGATTGCAACGAGTTTTTCAAATATTTTGCTTAGGCAGGGTAGAACAGATATAGGTCTATAATTACTGGCTAGAATTTTATCGCCCGATTTATAAACAGGAGTGACTTTTGCAACCTTTAGTATATCAGGAACTGTTCCTTGTTGAAATGATAAATTGACGAGATGTGATAGAGGGCTAGCTATGATATTTGAGACTGGTGTAAGAAGTGACATGCGGATACCGTCTATACCAGGGGATCCATTTTTTAGTTCCAGGATAACTTTTATGATTTCATTAGGTGTGGTAGGAGTTAGGAAGAATTCTTCTGGATGTTCACGACCAAGGAAAGTTTTAAAATCTGCGTTAGACTGGGGCATTTTGGTAGCTAATTCAGAAGCGACTGAACAAAAATAGTCATTGATATAGTTTGCTATCTCGTTTGAGTTGGTGCTTTTATTTCCGTCAATGTTGAAAGTACTCGGTAGTATGTTTGTTTTTCGCCTCTCCATGGGTTCATTTATCGTTTTCCATGTTCCCTTGATATTATTATTATACTCGTTAAATTTTTCTTCATAATACTTCTTCTTGGCGTGCCTCAGGGTATGGTTCAATTTATTCCTGTACATCTTGTACTGTCGAGTATTATCGGGTTGTTTGCTAGTTAGATGAAGTCTATATAGTCTGTTTTTTTCATGTATTGAGCAAATAATGGCTGGGGTAATCCAAGGTTTGTTTATTTTTTGCTTTGTAATGGTTTTGATGCGGGTAGGAAAGCAATTGTCGTAAATTGGTGTAAATGTGCCCAGGAATCTATCAACGGCATCGTCTAAGTTTAATTCTTGCTCAAGTACATTGCTCCAGTCAGCATTCCCTAGCTTTTCTTCAAAGATGTTTTCTTGGTTTGAATTTATAAGACGGTATACAATATTGTGTTCGCTGGTTGTAAAAGTAGTCGAACATGCATTAATATGGAAAACTGGGAAATGGTCAGAGATATCGGATAGAAGTATACCAGAGCACAGATCGTCATCGTGAAAATTAGTAAAAATGTGATCTATCAGGGTCGCTGAATGTGATTTAACACGAGTTGGTTTGGTAATTTTTGGAAAGAAATAAAATGATTTCATAATTTCATAAAATTGTTTTGATGGACTATGAGTTTGAGTTTTGAAAAGATCGATATTGAAATCTCCCATTAAGATACATTTCTTCTTTTCTGGTTTTAAGGTATTCAGTATGGTCAGAAGGCTAGTGTTAAAATAATCCACACATTTCCCAGGGGGTCGATAGATTATGCCTATAATATAGGAATAGTTAATATCAATTGCTTCCACAAATAATGACTCATACTCTCCATTTTGATCAATATGTGAAAGATCGTCTCTTATAGTACATTTTACTATATCATCCCTTACATACAGTATGACCCCGCCCCCTCTTCGGTGTTGCCTAGATAGCGGGAATGATTTATAGCCAGGAATTGTGTACAGATCTTCCGTGGCTGGATCGAGCCAGCTCTCAGAAATTCCGATTGCAGTAAAACGAAACTTTAGATCTTGTAAAAGGTTGATGATTTCAGTGTAGTGTTTTTTCAGACTTCTTGCATTAATATGGATGACAGACAATGTTGTTGTATCGGATAACTTATTGGAGTTGACATGTGACGAGAAAGTGTCTTCAAAATAGTAGTTGGACTTATATGAGCTTAAATGATTCCAGTGAGAAATCTCCCCCTCAGTATCGTCAGTGATATAATTTGAGTTATTAGGCATATTTAGATCTAGTGGGTTGAAACACATGTTTTCGAAATCAGCCAGAAAAGAGTCATTGTCTATGTTTATATCTGCCTCGATGTCAATATCAGGTTCGTTGAAAAAGGATAGCTCGCTAAAAACAGACATTGATTACAAATCGATTTGCATAAGAACTGTATGCAATACGAGTAAACATATGTAAAACTTATACATATCGAGAATTGTGGTGCATGCTGTAAAACAAGTGCGATGAACAATCAAAGTGGTTATCGACAAATGTAACAACTGTGTATAATACGATATAGTGTACGTGTAAAGTGGGCTATAGACAAACTTACAATAGTCAACGCTTTCGAAAAAAACGCGGCAATGTGAAAGACGCAAAAGCGGATTCGTAGAAAGGGCTAATAACAATAGAAATACAGGTAATACAAAAGGAAAGAAAGAAACTAAAAACGAGAGTGGTGCAAACATCCTGGTGCAAATGGTACCAGACCACGACCAGTGTGACTCTTTTATTGTGAAAGGGGTCCAAATTAAGTGCGAAGACTCGGTGAAACTTTTGGGTGTAGATATTGACTACCAACTTAATTTTAATAAATATATATCTGAATTGTGTCGTAAAGCCTCACGTCAGCTCAATGTTCTTCGAAGACTCAGCCGTTTCCTCACTACTGCGGGGAAACTTGTCATATACAAATCTTTTATCCTTTCAAATTTTAATTACTGCCCACTCGTTTGGCATTTTTGTGGTAAAACAAATACAAGTAAACTTGAACAAATTCAGTATCGAGCCCTCCGTTTTGTCTTCAATGATACAAATATCTCAAAAAAAGGTCTTTTGCAAAAAGCTCGATTACCAAACCTACAGCTGAGCAGACTGAGAAATATGGCACTGGAGACATACAAAATTATAAATGGGCTGTCTCCTGAATATCTAGCTGATCTGATTAAAGTGAAAAATTCACATTATTCATTTAGGTACCAAAATACTACAAATATACCTAGCATTCGCTCCGAAAGGTATGGTAGGCAGTCGTTCCGCTTCGCTGCTCCCCAGGTTTGGAACAGTCTGCCCAATGACATAAGGACCGCGGACACCTATGCTCAGTTCCGCAGACTCATCCGTATCTGGGAAGGACCTACATGTAGCTGTGCAGCATGTGGATGACTGTCGACCAACTCGGTAACCACATATAGTATTTTGACGTACATATATCTCCTATTATAAAACTGTCCTGTGCATATATTTAATATCGCACATCTGATGTTTAAGTATCACGTATTACCATGCATGTGTACGTGATACATGTATTAGTATTTTGTATATATATGTCTGTATTTTAATATCTTTTTATTTTTTATTGTTTCACTTTTATCTGTGTTGGTCGGTGAAATAGCTTGTACAAGCTAATGTTTTATATTTAACTATTGTACCGACGTTAAATAAAGCTTCTTGAATCTTGAATCTTGAACCACTATTAAAAATAGTGCCGATCCGTTAACTTTAGGCAACCTCTGCCAGAGAAGTGAATTGTTTTCAATATTTTTTCCAGCCTCTGTTGCGAGGAATAATTGAAGGCCAGTGGTAGGTGATTGGAGTATGGTATGTGTTTGGTTCCGCTGTGAGTTTGATTTTAACTCAAGGCCTAATAAGGAGTTGCTAAGAGGGACTATTTGGGTGCCTATGCACCGCTTTCTGAAAGCAGACGTCATTTGTAGGAGCGCGCATAACTCAAAATTTCAATGGGCGACCCCCGTCAAGAAGTCTGTCCGGTTGTAGTACTTGAATTAAAGTACTTCTGGCCGAAATATGGAAGTCGAGACTTAATTAATGAATCGAGGAGATGCAATTACGTTAACAGTTTTTAACATTGCCGCCAATGTAAATTTTAATAGTGGTCTGGACCCAATTTGCAGCTCCTGCAGAGTCGGCTTGAGCCACCCGGGACTAAAGCAGAATGAATGTAGATTTCCATTGAGGCATGGAGTTACCGGCGATAGTAATTAGTATGGTGAACCAGAGGGGCCTGACTTGAATACTTTTAACAAACAAAGAGTAGCCTAGCAGTGCCGTTGTGTATGATGGCCGTGAGGGGCCATCGCGTCTTTCATTTCTAAGTTAACGCGATGGAGCGATGGAGCTATGCGATGGAACGATGGAGCTATACGATGCGCGATGGAGCTATGCGATGGAGCGATGGAGCTATGCGATAAAAAATCGCGCTATGCGATGCGCGATGAGGCTATGCGATGGAGCTATGCGATGCGCGATGGAGCTATGCGATGGAGCGATGGAGCTATGCGATGGAGCGATGGAGCTATGCGATAAAAAGTCGCGCTATGCGATGCGCGATGAGGCTATGCGATGGAGCTATGCGATGCGCGATGGCGCTATGCGATGGAGCGATGGAGCTATGCGATGGAGCTATGCGATGGGGCTATGCGATGGAGCTATGCGATGGAGCTATGCGATGGAGCGATGGAGCTATGCGATGGAGCGATGGAGCGATGAAGCTATGCGATGGAGCTATGCGATGGAGCGATGAAGCGATGGAGCTATGCGATGGGCTATGCGATGGAGCTATGCGATGGAGCTATGCGATGGAGCGATGGAGCTATGCGATGGAGCGATGAAGCGATGGAGCTATGCGATGGGCTATGCGATGGAGCTATGCGATGGAGCGATGGGCTATGCGATGGAGCTATGCGATGGAGCGATGAAGCGATGGAGCTATGCGATGGGGCTATGCGATGGAGCTATGCGATGGAGCTATGCGATGGGGCTATGCGATGGAGCTATGCGATGGAGCTATGCGATGGAGCTATGCGATGGAGCGATGGAGCTATGCGATGGAGCTATGCGATGGAGCGATGGGGCTATGCGATGAAGCTATACGATGGAGCTATGCGATGGGGCTATGCGATGGAGCTATGCGATGGGGCTATGCGATGGAGCTATGCGATGGAGCTATGCAATGAAAAGTCATTGCGCATGTTCGTTAAAAAACGAGGCTGAGTTGGACGCCATTATTCAACATTCAACGAGGAAGTAAAGCTCTATTTGTTGTGCCTGTTTTGGTGTTTCTCACAAGTTTTATTTTAAATATTCGCCGTCAAACAAATGATGATTTTCGGATGTACCGGTGTATATATAATTTAAATATTAACTATATACATGAACGTCACAGGACCTACGAAGTAGGGTAGGCATTAGGACTCCGACGCGAGCTGAGTTCTTGGAAATCTCCATCCCAGTTGAAATCCTGCCTATATTAAGATGGGCACTGCCCAAGTCAGAATCAGCAGTGATTTTCATAAAAAATCACCAGAAATTTTCATCAAAAGTAGGTCAGCTCAGAACGTGTTGGTAACAGTCCCCTAATGCACCTTCATGCCGAAAATCAAGGTTCTAATGTCAACGGTTCTCCTTATTTTGCCGACGAAAGTATTCGGATGGACTGACTGACTGACTCATTACCGGACAATTTGCAATCTGTAGCCTACTTCGTAGGAATAATTTCAATCGAAAGGTATATTAAGCTTTGACCATGTCAAGAACACAGATATTTTATAGTTGTTGGGAAGCCGAACACAGAGCCAGATTTTGAATGTGAATGAGCAAGGATGATGCTTATTGGAAAGTAAAATCTGCATTCAATATATAGATATAATACCGTATAGGTTTATTTTTGGCTTTTGCTTTACTCTAGCGGTTTTTCCGCTGCCTTGTTTTTTTTTGGGGGGTCATGTTTGTTCGTTTTTGTTTTGTTTTGGGTTTTTTTTCTCGCTGAAATATTGGGGAGGGGGGTGGGCGCATTGCCCTCCGCTCCCCATTCTTCCGCCGTCCCTGCCTCGCCTACCGTGACGCTGTTTCGCAGTCAACTCAATAACGAAAGGAGGAGAAAGAGAAGGGCTAAAAATTGGCATGCAGCTACCGGTCAAGCAGAATTATACGCATATACAACCCAAACAGAAGAATGGGCTGTTGAAAACTGCATCATGCCACAAAAAATACATTCATGCTGCTATCTATGGAAGACGGATGCGGTCATCGTAATGGCGTATTGTCGCCCTCTGAATCGGAGAAAACTTAAGCTTACTATACAGGGCGCCAATGGCCGACAGAGGAGACTAAAATGCGCCATTGCAACAATACTGCAAAGCTACCGTTATCGTGTTGTCGTGTTGGCGCATTTTTAAAAGGCGACAACACGACATCACGACAACACGACAACGGTACAGTTCACGCAATGGCGCCCTAGTTGTCGTATTGTCGCATTGTCGCATTGGCGGGGGCGCCATTACGATAACAGTTGTCGTGTTGTCGCAATGGTGCATTTTTGAAAGGCGACATCACGACAATGCCTGTTGTCGTATTGGCGCAATGTCGCATTGGCGGGGGCGACAGAACGACAACACGACAACAGTTGGCGCATTATCGTCTTTCGGTTCGTCTTTTGCGCAGATGCGGAAGCTTCATCATCACAATGATTATAGTATGTCATCAGTTTACAATCCATACTTTGCAGACTTTATCAGGCGAATAGGGTCTGGCTGTATCCAGAGGTGGTTCTCGAAAGACTATTGGGCATTCAAAAACAAAAAGACGACAATGGTCTTTATTTCCGTCACTTTCATTTTCGAAAATGTGAATCCAGGGTCATGGAATCTTTTCGAAGAATGGGAGGTTGTATAGTTTAGGGGCCCAGAGCAGTGGAGATAAACTATCCATGTATCTAGTTCTGGTGTTTTCACTGTGTTTGATTGCATGCGGCATTAAGTATGGCGTCTTTGGCTTCTAAAGTATGGCGTCTTTGGCTTCTAAACTTCACTCGTCCCCGAAGAATGTAACATGACACATGACTACATGTATACAATCTGGACGGTGTGGGGACGGTGGGTGGGCAGGAGGGGGTCTCGGGTCTGGTGTGCGGTGGATGGTCGTTGATGTAGAAAAGCATATATGAGCTGAAAACTCGGAGATATATTGGCTGACCTGGGTGGGGGGAGGGGGGTGTGGGGGGTATCTCCTATTCCTAAGCGCCGCCAGTCATCTATGCTTGTTAGCCTATATGGCTTCTAATAGCCCGCCTGTTCCCGATACCGATGGTTAGGCCTACAAATCATTCAGAATTTCTTCCTGAATTTCAGGACGGCTGACTGCATTTATTATCAGCCATATTCGCAAATTAATCTAGCATGCGTGTCCAAGATAACACTGAAATACTCCGTACATTATATACAAATGAGTATTACTTTATATAGGGTTAAATGGTTATGACTTGCAGGCCTATAATCAAGATGATATATTTACATGTATGTATTTAAAACTGTACAGGTAATAATTAACCAGTTATTTAATGATAAAACGAAATGGTTATTTTGACGGAGGGACCTTAGTAGTATAGTCACCCCATTTTGCCGGGGGAGATAACTCTTTGGGGCGCCAGGGGGAGTTATTCGGGCGGGTTGTGGAATTCAAGTGCACTAGGTCACATGACTTTTGACCTCGAATTCTTCCGCGGTGATTCGGTCTGGCGGTGATGCGATCAAAAAAGCTACGAAAGTAGTCCCATGTCAACCAAGTGACTTCCTATGTTAATGTATACGGGGAATGCCTAAAACGAGTATGGGAATAGACGTTTTGAGACCGAGGTGGACCCCTAGTGGACCGATTGGGTCGAGTGAGGTGTCAAAGTGAAGCCCTCCTACAGGGCTATCACGTCGTGGGTGATTGCATGTAAAAGTTTCTCCAGAAAAAATATATAAAATGCGAAATACTGACTTTACCCCTACAATAGGGGAAAACAACTATCAACCCTATTCAAAAGAGCTAATATCGTTTTCCGGGCTTATCGGGGCCTGTCTATCAAGTCATGGGTGGGTACATGTTTTCACAGAAAAAAAATATAAAAAGCGAAACACGGACTTTACCTCTACAACAGGGCCTGATTCGCACATTTGCATCTATACGGGAAAATGCCTGTATGGGGTGTGGGGTGGTCATTTTTTTTTTTTTTTTTGGATTTTACTATGGGTTGTTTGGTCTTGTTTTCTTCGTCTCGCCACGAAAAACACGATGGAAGGGGTCTCGAAGTTAAGCGGTGGACTAACGTATCGTCCGTTTTCAATATTCTGCGCATGCGCAGTCTGGCCGTAGGATAGAAAGCCGACATTTTGGGGGTGCGTAGGGGTGTGTTTGGGGTAGAGATGGCACACTATTGGTCCAAATGGGTCGTGGGAGGTGTCAAAGTGAAGCTTTTGTGGGGTAAAGTCAGAATGGCGTGTTTTTTTCATAGTAAGTCGCGTCAATCTGCGCATGCGCAGTTGGATGTAGTAAGTAAAGTGGTCAGTTTGGGGTGCGTGGGGATGTGTTTGAGGTAGAGATGGATCACTATTGGTCCGAATGTGTCGTGGAATGTGTCATCTTGTAGCCCTCGTGGTGCAGACCCCGATTTGAGGGATGTCCATGTCATCTGAGCCAAAGTGGACAGTTTGGGGGTGTGAAGGAAGGTATTCGGTGTAGAGATGGACCATCCATATCTGTCATGCATTATACCATATCCTTGCTGTATTATACCATATCTGTGCTGTATTATACCATATCTGCCCTGTGTTTACAATATTTGTCATGTATTATACAATGATGAAGGACACGTGTTCATTCCTATATCTACAGACACCACCGCCAACTCCGGTTGGGCGGAGTTCGGCAATTTTACAACCGGGACCTTGTCAACATCCGGATTTCCAAGTGAGTTTTTCCCGTCGTTCCTCCGTCTTCCATGCGGGTACTGTGGTTTTACATCCGGGTCCTCATCTTACATCCGGGTTTTTTTCAATTTTACTGTCACGTGAACGGAACCGGAAGTTGTCACAAGACAGGTGGCGCCCCGATATTGTCCTACTTATTCCGGCAGGGCGCCATCTGTCTTATGACAGCTTCCGGTTCCGATCACGTGACAGTGAACATGGAAAACCCCGGATGTAAGTTGAAGACTTGGATGTAAACCCACAGTACCCACATGGAAGACGGAGGAACGAGGAGAAAAACCCACTGGGAAACCCGGATGTTGACAAGGTTCCGGATGTAAAATTGCCGAGCTCCGCCCCACGGGAGTTACCACCACCACCGGGCGTTGACGGGCGTCAACGCTCGGTGGTGGTGGTGGTGGTGGTGTCTGTAGATATATGAATGAACACGTGTCCCTCATCATTGTATAATACATACAGGACAGATATGGTATAATTCAGGACATATATTTTATAATACAGGACATATATGGTGCAATACAGGACAGATATGGTATAATACAGCACAGATATGGTATAATTCAGGACAGATATGGTATAATACAGCAAAGATATGGTATAATGCATGACAGATATGGATGGTCCATCTCTACACCAAATACCTTCCTTCGCACCCCCAAACTGTCCACTTTGGCTACTACTCGTACCGATGACGTCACAGATGACATGGACATCCCTCAAATCGGGGTCTGCACCACGAGGGCCACAAGATGACACCTCCTACGACACATTCGGACCAATAGTGTGCCATCTCTACCCTAAACACACCCCTACGCCCCCCCAAACTGTCTGCTTTCTATACTACGGCCAGACTGCTCATGCGCAGAACATCTCTATCCCAAACACACCCCCACGCACCCCCAAAATGACCACTTTACTTACTATACCCAACTGCGCATGCGCAGATTGACGCGACTTGCCATAAAAAAACACGCCATTCTGACTCTACCTCACAAAAACTTAACTTTGACACCTCCCACGGCCCATTTGGACCAATAGTGTGCCATCTCTACCCCAAACACACCCCAACGCACCCCCATAATGTCTGCTTTCTATACTACGGCCAGACTGCGCATGTGCAGAATATTGAAAACGGACGATACGTTAGCCCAGTCGGATGCTCCTCCAAGAGAGCTTCAAAATAAGACCTCATACGACACCATGGGACCACTAGGGGCTCACCTAAACCCCAAAACGTCCACCCGTCGCTATTTACCCACTACGCATGCGCACAGTGACGTTTTCAAAAAAATTCACCGCTTAACTTCCAGACCCCTCCCATCGTGTTCTGCGTGGCGAGACGAGAAAAACAAGACCAAACAACGCATATCGCAATGAACATGTGTGAATTTCCCAATATGGACCTATCCCCCTGAGCCAGTATGGGCCTATGGGCCTATCCCGACCTCCGTGAACTATTCGGAAAATTTCACCGCTTAACTAGGAGACCCCTCCCATCGTGTTTTTCGTGGCGAGACGAAGAAAACAAGACCAAACAACCCATAGTAAAATCCCCTCCCCCCCACCAAAAATGACCCCCACCCCCCATACCCCATACAGGCATTTTCCCCTATAGATGCAAATGTGCGAATCAG
>JAVTVY010046441.1:0-20836 GCA_036873755.1 Hanleya hanleyi
AGGTTCCTTCTTACCCCAGTGCCACTTCATAAAGTGGAACTGGAGGTTTCCATCTTTTTTGCAGATATTCTAGCCCAAATGACCGTGACCTCAAAATCAATAGGCCATAGCTATTCTCCAAATATACCTGAAGTTAAAATTTGGATGGAATTTAATTATAGATTTTAAGTTATCGTGTTAACGGAGAACGTCACTCCCCCAACACAGACACATACACAACAAATTCGGGGGTTTACAAGTCGGTCGTTCTCCGAATATGAGAAAATCGAGTGGGGCTCTCGAAAAAAGATAAAACGGGTAAGTGTTGAGACATATGCCCCTTGAAAGAAGCGTGGAAAAACTTGTCCTGTCATCAGGCAATTTTTTAGTTATTCATTAAATTTAATGTGTTTGACAGTTGTTTGCAATTCAAACACCCACAAAACAGAAGAAATTTGAAGAAAAGAATGCCGTTGATGTGTATACCAAGTCTATATTAATGTAGCCATTACTAGACGGAAGGTTTTTTGAAATTTTACGGCTATTCTTCATATTTCTCAGTTCCGTTCACAATTAAAGATTATCCCAGAGGCCTTTTGTATTTTAATTGGACTGTTTCGAATGACGGAAATACCTGCGGCTGCAAGTTGAAATAGCATGGATGAATGATTTGGGTGAAAGAAAACGTCACCCACTGACTAGTCTTAAATATTATAAGACACGGTCTTTATACAAACATTTAATTATGATAATTATCACATATTATGTACCTTTTTAACTATCTGTGTACATTTTATCTGTTCACATAGACCACACACTGCAAAAATTCACTTAGCGCCAGGTTCTTGCTAAATAGCAAATTTCTCTGAATTCGCAACACAAATTTCGATCCAAATACAAACATAAGATCCGATACTCAGTAGTGAAGAATCATCTGTTAAGAATATTCATAACCACATTCTAAACATCTCATTCACATAGCATTACTGACGTCCGTGCATCTTAATTAGCTGTCTACTTTAGATCTTAAAAAATAACGGTTAACTCTGCATACATTTTACACCGTGTGTAGCGAAGTGAGACCTACACAATAACTTCTTCTCATTGATATTTACAACATATCGCTGAATTTTAAAATCCATATACTCAGGCTCAATTGCATAGGGTTACGTCATAATATGTTTTTTTTTTTTTTTTTTTAATTTTTTTTTTATTCAATAGTTTGTTGTACACAGGCGTTGGATATAATCTAATCTACATTGCATATAACTGTCATCAAATACATTTTTGGTACCGTCGAATAATGTGGTGAATAATCCTCTAGGAGACCTATTTCTTGGGCTTGCCGAGCTAAGTGGAGCCAACATTATTGATCAGAGATCCTTCTATTGGAGACCATTTAGTGTTAAATGATTCCCTTTTCATGTTACAAACCGCAATATATTTTTCTAATAGATAATTACTTCGTATACAGTTTTTTAGTCCAAGAAAATCCGGTTTTGTACCCAGGCATCTGGTTTTATACATATATTTTTTTGCTAAAATGATAATGTGGTTTTCTAGTAAGCATTTTTTTTGCAAGCCGAATAGAATTTTGTCAGGAGACATATCGACATTTTTTCCAGTACAAAGGTAAAACCAATGCCAGAGCTCTCGCCAGATATTCTTTACACACAGACATTCTGAGAAAAGATGAAGTATGGTTTCTTCTTTTAGTTCACAAAAAGTACATAATTTACTGTTTTTTATACCCAGCTTAACAAGTAGTACATTTGTGGTAAGATATCTGTGAATCACTCTGAACTGGAAATCTTGGAGCTGTATATTACTTGTTGTTTTTCGAGGTACAGTATATATATGTCTCCAGTCCAGAGCGATGCCCAGTATATCCTCCCATCTTGCCTGTGATAAAGACAGAACATCGTTCTGAACGAGAACATCATAATATTTTCTACAACCTTTGTTTGTGCTTATCAATTTGCTGACACACGGTAAAATACTAGGAATATGAAAATCACTTAACTTTATGTCCTTCGTTAATTTCTGCAGCCAACTTTGTGGAATTTTAAGAGTCAATCTTTTGTAATCAAGGAAAGTGCCGCGAATATTATATCTTGTTTTGACAATATCAAATGGTAGTATTTTCCCATCTTGGTCCAGGGTAGTATTTTCCCATCTTGGTCCAGGATATCCTTTAAAAAGCGTAAACCATTTTTATGCCAATGAGAAATGAAATATGTAGAATTAGTAAAATGATGGTTATACCAAAGTGGTTGGTTCAAGATATCCATGCTGTCCAATTCATGAGGTTTTTCTTTCCGTATAAATGATTTCCATGCTGCAAGAACATCTTTCCAGAAGGGGTTCTGTGTGATTTCAATAATACTATCTATTCTTAAAGCACCCAGAGAAAATATTTCTGAATCTCCCAGAACTGGTTTCAAAAAAGAAGACCAGGTCTCAGAGTAAAGGTATCTTCTCTGCCAGGTAATTTTCAGAGATTTTATAAATGATTCAATATCTAACATTCTTAATCCGCCATCTTTGTAGTCTTTCACAATCAATTTTCTTTTAATTTTATCGGGGCCTTTATTCCACAAAAAACTATAAATAATGCTGTGAAGCTCTTTTATCAAATTTTTATGTGGATTTGGTAAGGAAATAAATAGATGCGTTATTTTTGAAATGGCAATCGTTTTTATAACTGTTATTTTCCCCAAAGTTGATAAGCCTCTTCTGTTCCACCTGTCTAACGTTTTTTTTACGTCATCAATTTTTGTACGAAAATTTAGCTCATTCATTTCCGAAAGATTTGCTGTAAAAGTTACACCTAAAGATATGAAGGACCTCGGGTTCCAATTCAATTGAAAATCAGGACAAAGCCGTACTGTAGAACCAGTCTGGCTGCCTATCCATATCGCGTGCGATTTTTCTATATTTATCCGCAGACCAGATGCTCGAAAGAACAAATGTAGGGTATTTAATACAGCCCTTAAGGATAAGTCACTTCCGTTAAGGAAAAATGTTGTGTCGTCAGCATATTGGCTTATTTTTACATACCTCCCATCTATATTTATACCTTTAATTTCCTGGTTATCCCTAACAAGTTTACCCAAAACCTCTGCACATAGAACAAACAGATACGGGGCGATGGGATCCCCCTGTCGACATCCCCGTTCCACTGCGAACCTACCGGAGAAGTGGCCATTCTGTATCACACAAGCAGTCATTTCACAATAAAATATATCGATCCAGCGTTTGATTGAGTCACCGAAGCCAAAAAAATCTAAAGTTCGTTTCAAAAAATCTATTGAGATTGAGTCAAAAGCTTTCTCGAAATCAACGAGTAGGACCATACCAGGTATGTTATTTTCTCTACATTCGAACAAAACATCATACAGTAGACGAGTATTTTCTCCGATGTATCGTCCTTTCATAAAACCCGTTTGATCTTCGTCTATAAGTTCATTTAAAACCGTCTTCATGCGGTTTGCTATACATGTTGAGGCCATCTTGTATATTACATTAAGAAGAGTAATTGGCCTCCAATTTTTCATGAAATGACGATCCTTATTGGGCTTTGGTAGACAGGTTATTATTCCCCTTCTCTGACTTATTGACAGTTGCCCAGTTTGGTAAGCTTCATTTATGGATCGTAAAACAAAAGGCCCTATATCTTTCCAAAATACCTTGAAAAATTCTACGGAAAACCCATCCTGGCCAGGGCTTTTATCATTTTTCATATTCCGTACAGCTTCAGACAATTCGGCTAAGGTAATTTGTCCTTCCAAATTCGCGGCTTCTTTATCGCTTAGTTTATTAAAATTAGTATCTTCACGGAAAACTTGAGTCCAGGACTCTTTGTCAATTTCTTTTTGTGCGTATAGTGATTCATAAAATTTTTTCTGTTCTTCAATAATTTTATTTTGTTCTGTGAATTCTCCAGACTCAGTTATTAACTTGTCTATAATTTTACATTGAAAATTTCTTATTTCTAATCCACAGAAATATCTGGTAGGCTTTTCACCCAAGTCGTACCACCTTGCTCTAGATCTAATCATTATCCCATTCATTTTTTCACCTCTTAACTTTTCTAAAGCTTGTTTTAATTCTGTTAATTTATCCAATTGTTCCTCATTCACTTGAGTAAAATTTTCCCCAATTTTTTGTTCCAGTTTTTCTATATCTCTTTCTAACTGTTTTTCATTTTCAACATTTTGTTTCTTTTTCCAAGAAGAGTGAGAGATTGTTTTACCCCTTATATCCATTAACAAAACTTCTAGAAAGAGCTGATCAGGTATCTTTAACTTAATTTGGTCGAAAGGAATGCCCTGTAAGGTCTCCACAGAAAGATTTTCTTCAGAGTAGAAACTTATATTGTCTAATATTGTTTTCTTGATTATGGTTAAATATTCCTTTTCAGTAAGGAGAGAATTATTCATTTTCCAGTAGCCAGGTCCTCTTTTTTTGTCTGAAATATTATACTTTATTAGTATAGCTGAATGATCACTTCTGTAGCCCTGGATTATTTTAGAATCAACTATTTTATTAAAAACGCTTGTGGATACCAAGAAAAAGTCCAGTCTAGCTTGCTTCCTGGGGTTCCTACGTCGCCAAGTATATTTCTTTTCAGTTGGATGTTGTATTCTCCAAACATCATGTATATCACTATTTTCAATAAAATTTATAACGGTATCCCTAGCTTTTGGGTTATTGATATGAAGATAATTATCTTGGTCAAGAGAAGGGGATAACACCATGTTCCAATCGCCACATAATACAATGTCAGATGTCTCAGTGTCATCTAATTGGTCTAGTAATTGAGAATAGAAGTTCGGGTTATCATCATTTGGTCCGTAAAGGTTGACAATAGTTAATATTCGATCATTCGACAAGGATAATTTAATAATAATATAATTGCCGTACGTATCTTTCTTGCAGCTCAGAACAGAGTATTGAAAGTTACTGTTAAAGAGAATGGCCACTCCTCGTGCATTCGAGGTGAACGGAGCTATATAGGCGTCTTGGCCCCATTCGTTTATCATCAAATTTTCAGTCGCTTTACCTATATGTATATCCTGTAAACAATATATGTTAAAGTTTTTTTGCCTTATAAAGTGTAGGACGTCTCGTCTCTTTTTTATATCTGACAAGCCACGACAGTTCATTGAAAATATAGATATATCAGCCATTATCCCATAGGTTCACAACTAGCCATATCATTTTTATACCTAAATTCAACCGTACCACAACATAGCATATACGTATGTACAACAATACTACCAATTTAAACTGTAGAAATAAAATATCCCAGTAAATGTTATTTTCGAGTGATGAACTAATACTATAGTTGCCTTTTGTAAACTGTGTATCTTTAGAAATGAACAAAGTACCGGCAACAAAAATACGTAACCATAAAATACATAGGTTACGACCGTGTATTGACATGACCATGTTGAAACCGAACTGTGAATGTGTTCACGCTCTGCCAGAGACAGCTGACGGGGAACGCAGACGACTATTATGTAATTTATCGCCTTCGACATCGGGGCACATGCAGAATGAACACCCACACCAGTCCGACCTAAATACCTCGGTCGAATCTGGATGTATTTGATGTCTGTCCCGATCCTCTCATTAAGATGATGACGTTCTTCAGACTTTTGTAGAAATATAAACCAATCACGTTTTGTGGAGAGAGAAAACATTAAAGAGAAGCAAGATCCATCGTTTGGACAATTACACTTTTCTCGTCTGATCATCCACGACAGGGAATCCGCTTGAGCAGTTAGAAGTTTAATTTAAGCGTTTAAGGTTTTGAAGAGGCTAGAAAAACTTTCGTTGTGCGCATTGTTTTCGAATATTGTTCCGTCACGTTGACCAGGAAGAGGATAAACCCACAACGGGCGAAGCAATATAAAAGGGCAAACTATTAGATAGACCTATTTGATTACACTCTAAAAGTAAAGGCGATCTGAAGCCAAAGGCTGTGGAATATGGTCTTCTACAAATAAAACCAGAGAAGGCAATACATTGGAACGTCCACATATTGCATTGGAATTGTGATGGAAATGAATACGAATTCCAATGATCAAAGAATGCTATTATCGATTTGAGTGTGCACAAGAAGAACTGGACGCTGTCATCAATGCTCGCGGCCACTTCGGGCTTGAAGGTTCAACCAAGGACAGAGACAACATATTTATTGAACAATTCGTGTCTAAGCTGTTGTCGTGGTAGGCATTTGAAAATGTAATATTTGTGACTAGTAGCATTGGGATATTATAGAATTTCTGTATGGCATTTCGTAACAGCAGGGGTTTCCGAAAATAATTGAATTTAGTCTCGTTGAGGAATTTAGGTTGTTCCGACAAACGGCATGATTCCTTCCATTGTTATTATGTAAAATATCCAATTGAACTCACTAACCCACCCTCCTATCGATCCAGTTGGAAACATTCACTTTCTCTATTCGAATTCTCAACCGAGAGAGAAAAAAGGAAAGAAAAAAGGGATACCTAAAAATGTCTCCGACGAAGTTCATCCAATCGTTCCAATATTTTGTCTTTTGTGAGAATTCCTTGATTGATCATTCCGCCAAAATGGTGCTCTTCAGCAAGAGCTAAAAAGAAAAAAAGCTCATAATATTTGGTGATGGAAAACTGCGAGAGAGAGAGAGAGAGAGAGAGAGAGAGAGAGAGAGTTCAGCAACATTTCAGCTATATAGCGACGACCAAACAAAATTCTAAGTACTCAAGTCACTAACTTAGTAATCTAATGCATTAAAACATACACACATTAAAACTTGGAAAACTACGTCCCAATTTATTAACAGTAAGGTTAGATTTGTGTATTCTTGTGTTTATCATGTTTACCTCATGAGTAACATATGAGCTGATCTGTCATCACAGCACACGGGCTAGCGAATCCAATGTCACTCAAGCCGGTGATAGGGGGCGTGTGGTTACTTCATAATTTTCACATGAACACTCTCAAGAAAAACGCGACTGAGATATCAGAATTACGTCTTAGAAATCCTTGTATTCCAGTCTGAATGTCAGGTGCCGAGGGAGGTTTTCCTGCGGAATCATGCCGATTAAAAGCAACTATATATGTCGTCCAGCTTTCCCGTCTCTTGCATATTTCCCAATTCAATATCTGTATATGGCAGGATTCTGATGGTGGACTGTCAAGGTCACAAACCTCCATTGACGTTTTTGAGTCTAAGATTATTATCAGGACTTGACTTCCGGCGAGCATTGATTGACCATTATACCTGACTGGGCCAGAAATGGTCTGTGACGTATTTTAAAATGTTTCTATAATATTTGACTCTAAAATATAGCAAAACCACCTTCTCAAATTTTAATCGTAAAAAAATCTGGGCCAGTTTGATTGGCACATCCGAAATTTGCCGTAATGGTGTCGGGCAGGATGACCCTATTTCTGGCGGTCTCATCTCGAAAAAATGGTGGGGAATGTATGCTGAATTTCCCTATGTTTGAGCGGAAAGGCCAGGCTACCTAGTGTGGTGGGTCATTTGTGGCGGCGAATATTAGGGAATATAGTTTTCTCCAGATGTGTTCGGCCAATTTACTACATATTATTATAGTAGGGCGAATATTTAGTGGTTTGTGACCTGTAATCCCAGAGGCACGCCATCTGTACATGCCATTTGACAAGCATATGTAGGTTTATTATTTTGGTGGGGCATTTACCGCACGACGTCGGACAGTGCAGGTTAAATTTTCTAGGTATCCATGTGTTTACCGTGTTTACCTCATGTTAAGGCGTTTGCTCCATCAGACGCCCTCAATAATCATCCATTAACATGTCGAGTTTACTTATTTGAGCAGATCTGTCATTACAGCTCCCGAGCTAGCGTATCTCATTCCACTAAGCCGCTGTTAGAGGCAGTGTGGCTACTTCAAAATTTCCGCATGAACTTCATCAATAAAAGTGCGTCTGAGATACTAAGGCTACGTCTTAGTTCGGAGCAAGACAGAAAATGTATTAGGCGTATATAGTCCTGGAGCCAATTTTCAGAAGAGGCCTAGAAATGGTTTCGTGCAACACCCACTACACAGTTGGTTTGTTATTTCAGGCTGCTTGGGGGATACCTCTGGAACATTTCTAGCCCTGATGTACAGTTGATTTTTGGCAGCAACAATAAATGGCGGCCTATTTTCTATCAGGGGGGTGGCGTATGAAGCACAAATCTGTAAAATCTGCAGAATAGTTTTTCTCAGCTCCTACAGCCACGATTCCTCGACAATTATTATTGACAGGAGACATGTCTTTGCATTGCTGCTTATCAGGTTCAATTTTATCTATACTTTATGCTGTCATGAAATAAAACACAAAATTGCATGGAATGTTGTTTTTGTTTTCTGTTTCGAATGTAATTGTGCAATAATGTCTTTGAATGGTCCACCAGGTTGCCAATGCAATTAGAGCAGTTAATGTCATCTATCTACTATTCAACAAAACAAACAAGGTTGACATTCGAGTTAAACCAAAAATAAGGGCATTTCCCTTCCCCTACCCCAAGTCACAAAAGTCCACTAATCTCACGAAAACCACCCCTCAAGGTCATCTGTCTACATATAATAATTACAGCCATACACTCAATATTAATACAGCGATGACAATGTTTTTACAATGTCTGTCCAGATCCACACTAACCAGTCGAGGCATTCACTCTTCTGCCTTTTCTGGCAGAACATCCAATACCTGACTTCGTCCGCTGGCTCACCAGTTCCCCGAGCTGTTGTGCAGAGGGAGCATACAAACCGCTCGCATGCAAGGACGGTGTCCTCTGTCGATGGGATGATATCTCCTAGCTGGGAGAGCGGTTCCTCAAGACAGTTTTCTTCCCGATGCCACTGAAGGCACACGTCGAATCACATCCTGTGAGAATATGCAAGGATGGAAGTGCTTTGCATACTTCTGGACCAGTGTCAGAGACTATTTCGTGGATTGGGATGTAGCGTAGCCTTGGCTTCATATCGGTACGAAACCAAAGTTTGTGGCACATCATTCTGGTGTACATATGTATGCATATGACGGCAACGTTTGTGTCTGGTGACTGCACGATCACCCGCGGGTGGTCATATGAATGTTATGCGCATGCAGAAGAAGCCTTGTGTCTGCCTCTTCATGGTCAGATTCCAGTGCCGACAGATTTGCCAAGCACAGAAGCCTGCAATTGCATGAGAGGCGAGCCATGCAGAAACCCAAACAAAGTTCAATCAAGCGACAAGGAAGACGATGATGATGATTAATGACATCCTGGTGATTTCGCTCCATTCGAACTGGATAGTTTATAGGCAGACTGAATAAACTTCTTAGAAACGGCCGCTTAGTGTTGATAGATCTAGACAGATATTGTAAAAAACATTGTCATCACTGTATTAATATTGAGTCTGTAATTATTATATGTAGACAGATGACCTTGAGAGGTAGTTTTCGTTAGATTAATGGACTTTTGTGACTTGGGGGTAGGGGAAGGGAAATGCCCTTATTTTTGGTTTAACTCGAGGAATGTCAACTCTGTTTGTTTTTTTGAATAGTAGATAGATGACATTAACTGCTCTAACTGAAATGGCAACCTGGTGGTCCATCCAAAGACATTATTGCACAATTACATTCGAAACAGAAAACAAAAGCAACATTCCATACAATTTTGTGTTTTATTTCATGACATAGGATTATATATAGATAAAATTAAACTTGGTAAGCAGCAATGCAAAGGCCTGCCTCATGTCAATAATAACTGGTGAGGAATTGTGGCTGTAGGAGCTACAATTCTGCAGATTTTACAGATTTGTGCTTCATACGCCACCCCCCCCCTCGATAAAAATAGGCCGCCATTTATTGTTGTTGCCAAAAATCAACTGTACATCAGGGCTAGTAATGTTCCAGAGACATCCCCCAAGCAGCCTGAAGTGACAAACTAACTGTGTAGTGGGTGTTGCACGAACCAGTTTTGAACCGGTCCTGGCTCCTGGACTAATAGGCAACTTCCTTTCACACATCACCCAGTCCAGGCCAGGTACACGCTTTAAACAATGATCGAAAAGGGTTCTTTATCAGATGGTTCCATATGAAAACATATCGAGAGAAAATGTTCTTCGGGAACTGGCGAACAAAGAAAAGCTTCAAGTGCGCGAAATTTAACCGGCTGTTAAGCAACCCGCCATTTCCAATCAATTCCAGTCCAAGCCTGTATAGTTACAGCTGTGAATTCTTAGAAACTGGTAGTATACTCCACCTAATCGAGGTATTAATGAATTTAAAAGCTATTGCTGGGGATTTAATTCTCCAGTGCAACGTTTAATGAATGGTATGAGCTACTTTACACTGTATGCGATGGACCATCCATCCCAGTAGATGGGCGATGCAATAAGGGCTAATATATAGCGAGAGGACGTGAGAGCGAGTGTTTGGAATGATATATAATCGTAAGCCATTGGATGATGTGACTGTTTTAAAAGAAGAAATATTATTTCATTTATGGTAGCGACCCCCAACGACCGCTGTTGCCCCATATGAATTGTGTCGAAAATGGTTAGAAAAGTTCACAGGGAGACCGATTTTGGATTTATTCCAACCTGTTTTTATCCTTTTAGCTATAAATTGAGTATTAAATATCTTGATGAAGTCTCCTGAACCAGTGAGCGTAATGTCATGACAAAATAGTTTTTCCTTGGAACGAAGTCTAAGCTGAAGACCCTCCTGCGGAAGAGAAGGCATATTCACGAGATACAAGGGTCTAGTCCGTCATTCATTATTTAACCGTCGTCTATCAAAGAATTTCGGCGATCATGATCCAAAGACCTAATAGATATAACAGAATTAGCATCAACTTAAAAAAAATCATAGTATACATTAAAATAGGCTAGCTTCCTGGAAGACAAGCGGGCAACAGCTTTCAAGGATGCCGGCAAGATCTCATGATATTCCAAATATATCAAATCCGTATCGCTGATCAGTATTCTTAATCCATAGTCGTTATATGAAGTAGGCTGTACCTCAGTCACGCTTTGATTGTGACTTTTCACATGAATACCATGATGATCTTGAAATGCATGGGTTCATACATCCCCTAGCCCCGGGTAAGCGGAGTTAGACACAAGTTATGAAAGGTAACGCCATAGAACTTGCACGCTACGGTCGCATTGTGCTACAGCTTGCGATATGTATCGACAAATTTGAAAAACTTTGAGTGGAGGCGTTTGGTGGCATAGCACTGGGTTACTGTAACAAAGTTTTGTGACGTTGATATTAAAATCGTCATATTTAACACAGGATCTAGCAAATACTTCTAGGCGAGAAGCTGGCCCTCAAAAATTGTCAGTCCTACTTGTAGATGCCAGTGGAATGGTCACAGATGTTACGGAGGGCAGCAGTCAAGAACCTAGAGTAAAAACAAAGAGATAGAGGACTGCATCAAAGAAACATTGATTTTTTAACAATAGTGAAACCATGGAGAAACCAGCAAGGCGACTAAACAAGAAGACGGGCTAATTAATACCTGCAGATACAACCGGTAGTGACGCCGGATCGGAAGTGTCAGCTTCAGAATCTGAATCTGAGTCGGGTTCCGATATGAGTGAAATTGATCACTTTGAATTTGGAAAGATTTATTGTGAGTGAAACTGTTGCTCTGGCATACGATCACCGCTGGTGCTCTGGTCAAGTCACCATGAATACCGGATCCAAGGCCACAGTTGATTCCACGGAATCATTTAAAGGTGGCCACTGAAACAAGATACTAGTGACGTTGATCAATGTTTTATAATGCATTCTAAGTTAAAACCTTGTCCCCAATGATAGAAATTGCCGAACATGGATATTATCTGATGCTCATTTTGATATAATGTTGAAACATCACAAGGAATACAAGGAACTATACTTCTAAGATTTATTTATTTTCCATTCTCATAGTCATATTATCCAAGTGAATTCAAAATGTGAAATATAAAATTGGGAGAATATTCCTTACTATTGCCTACAAACATGACAACTGTGGGTCTCTAATTGTGGATCAGTTATTAATTAGTCCTCCAATAATCGGTATATTCTGTATATCTACTAAATAATTTAGCTTACTATTTGATGGATTTTGTGTTATTTATTTTGTTCATTTTACTTACTTCTTGTATCATATTTTCGTCTAAATCTGTGATATTATTATTTGCAGATACAGCTGCCGAAAAGACAATGCGGATAAATTAGGCCATGGACCAAGTCTCAATAATGGACCCTTGGTTGCAAATGTCTGAGCAATTCAATTTTTATCTCAAAAGTACTTTATGATTATTCTCTCTTCCACGTTTTCTGTTGTACATTAATTGGAAATTTCACGGTACAGTTGTGTCCATTCATTTAACATTATACGGGAAACATAACTCTCCGTAATAACGTCAGAATTAGAGCCTGTCATGAGAGAGAAGGAGAGATTTTCATCTGACGACGATACAGCTCGCCAATCCCCAGTGTACGAGCTGTCACGGCCACACAGCTCACCAATTACCAATATACCAGTTATCAGAGCATTTCCATCATAGCTCTCTACATTTGTATCTTTTACCGCTTGTGCCGATGCTGGAGGCCGTGAGGTCATATCATCCAAGTTGTCACATGAACAGGTACAATGAAGGCGTGCCTGAGATACAACACAGATCACGAATGGATAGATTATTGGTATGTACTGTAGAATAGATTAACCAGAAGACTATACTGTGAAGTCATGTGAGTGTCAGTATGTCGGAACCTCTTCCCACTTCCCTAATATGTGTTGTAATTTAAGGTTTAACGTCGCGTTCAGCAATATTTCAGCTATATAGCGACGGTCAAACAAAATTCTAAGTATTCAAGTTAATAACTTCGTAATCCATTAAATCATACACACATTAAAACACATGCAACTAACGCTATCTCTCGTGTAACCTAAGATACAGTTTTCTTTCATCCGACTAGAAATAACTTCTAAAGTAGCTGCTCGATAAAAAGAATATCTTACAATCTTAAAATCTATACAGTCAGGGTGCCTTGGATAAACCTATCATATTTTGCAATGAGACATCCATAATGGCAAGAGATATGAGTAAGACACCCTTTTGTCAGGAACAAGGGAAACAGTGAAATTGAGACACTAGCTATAGTTAACCAACATTACATAAAAGCTTGAATTATGGTGTGTTTGTCATGGATTTCTCTTCCGTTTCCCAAGGTTAAATCATTGGCTGTTAAACTTTGTGGGATGCTATGAATGATAACAAGCTTCAGGAGTTCAAAAAAAACCTGTAGGCTATACTCATCTGAACAGCCAGAAACGTTTCGATCCAGCCATGATTAGACGATGTAGAATCGGCCATACACGATTAACTCACGAGCAATCGCTGAAAAAAAAAGAGCCAATCCCAAGGTGTATTCCATGCCACGATGATCTCATGTTGAAACATATTCTTATCCACTGTATAGATTTTAAGATTGTGGGATGCTATGAATGATAACAAACTTCAGGAGTTCAAAAAAAAAACCCTGTAGGCTATACTCATCTGAACAGCCAGAAACGTTTCGATCAAGCCATGATTAGAGGATGTAGAATCGGCCATACACGATTAACTCACGAGCATTTGCTGAAAAAAGAGCCAATCCCAATGTGTATTCCATGCCACGAAGATCTCACGTTGAAACATATTCTTATCCACTGTATAGATTTTAAGATTGTAAGAGATAACTTTTATCGAGCAGCTACTCTGGAAGATCTTTTTAGTCGAGTAAAAGAAGATTGTATTTTAGATTATTTGAGAGATATCGGTCTGTTGTATAAATTTTAATGTACTTACATAATGCATTAGTTTTCTGAGTTATTAACTCGAATACTTAGAATTTTGTTTGATCGTCGCTATTTAGATGAAATATTGCTGAACGCGACGTTATTTCATCTCTCTCTCTCCCTCTCTCTCTCTCTAGAACAACAAGATGCAAACAGATTTGACATTAATAAACATATGTTATTTTTACCTGCGGCACGCAGGTCTACGGGAGGCTCGCGTTGTTGTTGTTCTTCTTCTTCTTGTTCTTGTGACTTTTTTAAATGCGCATGCGCTAAGAGAGTGATCTCTGCCACACTTTTCTTTTCAACCTGCGATCTCACATGACAGCACTGTCTTCAAGCGCGTTTGAATTCATTTGCAACTATATTCGGTGGAATGATTTATTGCTTCGTTAATTATTATATATGAGAATAGTGTGAATAACGTCAAAGGACCTACGAAGTAGGGTAGGCATTAGGACTCCGCCACGCAATGAACTCTTGGACCCCCAGTTGAAATCCTGCCAATATTAAGATGGGCACGGCCCAAGTTAGAATCATCAGTGATTTTAATCAAAAATCACCAGAAACTTTCATCAAAAGTAGGTCCACTCGAAACATGCTGGCAACAGTCACCGAATGCACCTTCATGCCCAGTGTGAATAACGTCACAGGACATAAGAAGTAGGGTAGGCATAGATGCACGCTGAACTCTTGGACCCCCAGTTGAAATCCTGCCTATATTAAGATGGGCACGGCTCAAGTTAGATTCCCCAGTGATTTTAATCAAAAATCACCAGAAATTTTCATCAAGAGTAGGTCAGCTCGAAACATGCTGGTAACAGTCCCCTGATGCACTTTAATGCCAAAAATCAAGGTTCTAATATCAACGGTAACACTCAGATATAACATATCTGTCAGATATAACATATATATAAATATTAATATTCATGTCACTGTTCCATTGTTTCTGTAGTTGTATTCCTCTTAAAATTTTGTACTCTGCCTTTGACTGGTGTTTGTACAATAAAATCTTGAATCTTGAATGCTTATTTTGCCGACGAAAGGATTCAGATGGACTCACTCATTACCGGACAATTTCAAATGGTAGCCCACTTCGAAGAGACGGAAATGACTACATGTATGTAGTATTTAATGAGTTGGACACCCCTGTGCGTGAACAATACCTCGCAGTCGTGCAGTTATATTGTGCACTTTCGGTTGCATGACATTTGGCAAATAGCTATTTTGAATGATTCTCTTTCAGAACATAGCCTCTCTATCCTCATTCTCGCAAGCCAGGGCCTTGATTCGCTGGTATTGATGTTCCCGTCCTCTTCCGCACTCAGAATCCCTTTAGAATAGCATTAATCACTTCCGTAAATTCAATACTTATGTGTAGCAGCAGACAATGCGCAAAAACATATTACATTTGACATCATTCTCTCAAGTCGGAGCCCATTTTTGCTAGAATTTACTGGTTCTATACAAAATTTACGTTACTTTGTCAATCAGTTTACGTCATATATAGCAGATACTGGCCATAAAAACGATGTTGACCTCGTGCCCAAAAGCTAGGGCCTTTGTTTTCCTGGAGGAGTTTTCGAGTTTGATTTTGATACTTCGCATTGACTTTAACTTGGCAGTCATTTTCGCGAATGCAACAATTTGATGTATCAAAAAATAATAACGAGAATTCGACATCATTCTCTTACACACGGACCTTGTTTAGTGAACTAGCCCCGAAACTTCGCACTTGAATCACCTTCGGAATGACAAACATATTCGCAAATTGAGCATAGGAAGATATCCATAGCTACTGACTAGAAATGTTTCTTGTTTGCAGAATTTGATTTTAAAGAAAAGAAATTAATAAAATTAGCAACCTTCGGAAAGGCTTGGCCGAACATGTCAGATGAGGTGATATTTCCTAAGAATGAAATAGTTAATCATTTATATAGAAGAAGCAAACCATGTCTTGGTATTGACTTGCTGCGTGGAAAAGAGTGGCAAGGAATTTAGTTCGCAGATGATAACGAACGTAAATGCAGAAACTTAATTATTTTAATCGAATATCAAGACTGTAACAGGCTTCAATTTGAATAGTGAAAAAATGTCATTATGCCTCTTGGACAGTTCGATAAAGCCTTAAATCCCATTCCGTAGTTTCACAGATCGAAGTGATAGACCTCATACTAAATTTATTGAAAAATAACTTTGAAGGAAATATAAATTTTTCATTTTGATCGGCAAATTAAGCGAGAAGGGAGACTGAAGAGCGCAGATTTTCGCGCTATGACTAATTCCTCGAAATTTGTTTGGATTTCCGAATATTTGAAAGCCTTTTTGATTTGCAAAAAGTAACGACTGACACGAATGTTTTGAAACACTACTTTGGCATACACGATATTTGTACCAAAACATTGCCAAAGCGATCATGGTGAGTTCGTCTGTCAATTCAGTATAGAGTCAAAATCGTCGGATTTTGAATGGGGAAAGTGAATATATATATATGGTATCAGAACTATTACGCAATCCCTACATTTGTGGGTTAAGTTGAAAACTACTTCCATTGGCATAAAAACACTGGCAGATGGCGCTTTTTTTCTACAATTACCACTACCTCTGCTGATATGTCTTTCACTGTATTATTGCCACTGCCGCAGGTTTTGACTACAATGTAGTCATTTCTCACTTGTTTTGTATTTAATGACGTGCAAGCAATACTGTTTCGTGTCGCGGGAATCTACCTGAACATTGGAGAGTAAACATCAAGTCTTGTCTAACACACGGAAACTAACAAAGACCCAGTAAATTGACATTTTGCTGTGTTGTTTATGTTTTTGATATCGGCTCATCCATAGGGTGCAATAAAAGAACATTATTCTCAACAGAATAGTAATATAATCAGTATATTTCAAAGTGGGCATACACAGAACAGCGGGTACAAGATAATGAACATTTCCAAATCAACTATGTATGCTATAGATTTGTGTATGGAACCAATTTGAAACTCAGGACTAGACTCCTACAAAACATCAGCGCAGTGCTGAAATAATGCGTCATGTCCATATTGTCTAAAATTCACAGAAATACAAGGGTTCCTTATGAAACCCTTTAGTTGAAAGCGACGTTTAATCATATTCACTCACTGACTCACCCCTTTAGAAAGGATGATATATAGAATCCTCAAATGGTCCAAAACGAAACCCCTTTTATAGCAACAAAAAGATTCTGAGGGCGAGATATGTCAACGAACCTTTACGGTTCTATAAAGAGCCTAAGGAAGCGTTACCAAGAATCGTCTATTTTTTAGTCGAGAAATCTGTGATCTTTTCTCGACATCGCGAATTTCGAAGGTGAGAGGCAATCTAGAATATTTTTTTTCACAAAAACCGAATGATTCGCAAAGGCGGTTTGCTGCCGGTTTATTTATCGGTTTTCATTGGGGGGGTTTTCTCGAAAGAAAAGTGATTTCGCGAGTCAGTTGAGAATGCTTCGAGAATTGTTCTCAGTGAAGTAAAACCGATTAAAATCCGATTTAAATTAGTGCATCATTTGACTTTGCCTAGTCTGGTACCCTGCCTACCATGTTACATTGCCGACATGTCTAGGAAGCCGGACTACACCTTGAAAAGTTGCTCTGATTCTATGTAAAACTAAATATCCCATGCATGTGCTCGGTCCCACTGATAGACCCATGATCCATAAATTCACAGAAGTGTATTCATAATATATATGTTCGTTATTGTATATAGAACCTGTATGGAAACAAAATAGAATGCCGACGATATTCCCTGCTTGATTTTAAATAGTCAGGACCGGAAATGGATCGTTTGGGCGTTCAGATGTTCAACCGGGCTGATAATCGCTGGACTACATTTATTAAGTATAATTAAATAAATTTGCTTATGAAAATGTGATATTCAAGGCAGTCTCTTCTGAAATAGCGATGACACGGTACATTAGCATTACAGTATTACAGCGACAGCTATAGCTCAATTTTACCTGGGCATATACTTAATGTAGCACTCACACATAGCGGCGTAACAGATGTTAATCTGTGAATGGCGTAATTGTATTCATTCGCCTCTCGAGGGTTCCGTGATATTCTCTCGAAGCTTTCTCGATCAAAATTTCTCGATATTCTCTCGATCAACATAAAACCATTGAGTCTCGATGGGTCAAAAAGACGAATAAAATACGATATCGAGAAAATCGGTCGAGAATTTTGAAAACAATTTAGTTTTTTTCATCATATTTTTCTCTCGACATTCTCTGGGATCTCTTCGAGAAAACCACAGAAAATTCTCGATTGCGAGAAAAATGATTAATGGGGACACTTCCGCATAGTGTACAGTGAATACTGATAATGCTTAGTATGGCTATATATGCTTTCGTAGATTTTTAACCCTCTGCGATACCCGCCTCTCAGGCAGTTGTCTGTATATCCAGGCAATGTTGTGCATAATAGCGAAGTATTGTTTTGAAGTTCTGTCGTTTTTTTTCATTCCATAAAGTCTAACACTTCTAAACCAAATCGCGGCGAGGAGTATTTTCACCTCTTGGCAAAATAATTATTTCATTTGATTGGAGGACGACTACAGCTGACCGAATTTATAAGCTGATATCTATATCTTGTGCAACTCTGCGATATTAAACATTTGTAACGTTCTAGCTGTTCTCTTGGAAGCGTGGCTAGTCTGGCAATTAAGCCGGAATCCATTCCTTCTGCAAGATTGCAGATATATGCGAGCCTTTGTTATTTCAGTATAATACTGGTTTTCGTAAAGAAAATGAAATTTGGCTCTAGCTGTACCGCCCTTTGCCCGTGAGCCGTTCATTCATCCCTTTGAATTCTTCTGATCAATAATCCGCGGAAACAACTACTGAATGTGCAGATTGGCGATACCATAGCATATCAACAGTGCGCAGATAGATGGCTCCAGTTAGTGCCTACGGTTCAACACGTAGCATCGAATGGTCGGTATAAAAGAGATCGGGGTTGGTGATGTTTCATGTCAGAAACATAACATGCTTCATGGAGATCAGAACTATTCCGAGGCCCAAGAAACCCATTCTTGTTTGATTACTGTGGTGATGTTATTGCGGACAAAGTCAAGGTACAGGATGTGCTGAAGCGAAGTAATGTGGAAAGTAAACATACTTGAGCATTAATAGTTGAGGCCATGGGAAATAACTTGTTTTAACTTTCGAGAATTTCTGATTTCTCATGTGAACATTAGTAATATTGTCGACGAAGGTTAACTCATTTTGGATGGTTCTTTGACGGATAATGGGTAATCAGCAACTAACAACATGTTCGACTAAACCAGCGGACGGGAATATTGATGAGTGTCTCACGGAACGTCAGGTGTGTCTTGTTCAAGAAACCTGGAAGGTTCTCGGCAGCGATCTTCCCGGAAATGGGGTTGTCATATTTACCAGGTCAGTATTTTAAGAAGATGGTCATCAGAGAAACTTGGTGTATCCTCCTCTGTTGTGTTTGCGAAGACGAAGAAATGTCGCCAACCGTGATTTTCGTAAAATTTAATTGTAGAAGAACAGTCGTATATACAAAAAACACTTCTTATTAAACACAAATACGCATAAATATATGAAAGGATTCTGTATGCTGTGAGTGTTATTATGTCCTCATGAAGGTTATGATGTATACAATTTATAGGAAGCTTACTTTGTGGCTGTTTCTGATGACGAAGGCTGTGACATTTGTCAAACGCTGCATCTGAGGTGAATGACATGTTTAAGGAAAGTAATTAATTTGGTTACCCGAATCACTGGGTCAGCATTTGAAACCGGAAAGCGGAATTTGAGACCTCATACATTGTTATTACGAACCAGACGGAAATTGCAATGATATTGAGAGATGGTTCTCTAAAGCAAAGATTGTTATTTGGAAATTCTCTCCTCGCGATCGGCCTACATAACAATTTCCATGTAACCTACTGATGATGTTAGGTATTAACTTTCATATGAATTAAGCTACTACATTGTATGCTTTCAGTTTCCTGTCCAGTGCTGATATAATTCTCTTTGCATCATCAATTAGTCACACACGGCGTACCAATTAGCACAATATCGCTTAGCTCCTCAGGCAACATGTGTAATTATACAATTGTAATTGCTTGTGGTTGATATATGTCCGATTAATTTTTCGGGACAGACGATTCCTTTGCGAATTATTTAATGTATACTGTACGTAAATTCTGTACAATTGTATCGGGTGTCTTATTCGAATCCGGACGAAATATTCCTTCAACTATTCTGTGGAAACTTATGACCTTCGCTATTCTGTCGTCCTGATTCCTCAAGCAAAATCCAAATATCGCCGAAATTTAGAAAGTAACGAATGGTATAATTATATAGACAATATGAATTTAAGGATACCTTCTTTATATGCCTATTTGTATCAGGAACGCTTGCATTTCAACGTTTGTTGGATGATCTTTGAAATATTAACCATTGCAGCTGTGACCGGTGTTACAACATGACTAGTTTGGTCGAGATGTAAAGGATTGTGATGTTAATATGGCAAAAAACCCTTGTGTGTGATGGTAACCACGCTAATGTTTTTCAATCCAAAACCTGCCAAATAAGATTTTTCTTGAAGTTCACAAACTGAAATATCAGCCTAAAAATGAAGAAATGACTGATCAAACTGGCCTGATGTGGAATTTTTTAGGCATTTACATAGAGGATTTTCTCGCATAGTAAAAAAATGACACCTCAAACCAAAATTATTTTGTCACACAATACATTAGGAAGTTTGTTTATTTGAAAGAACCAAGATTGATTTTGGGGTGAGGTATCATATTTTTGCTACAGGAGAAAATCCTCTAGACAGCAATGCCCCCGAAACACCGAAATAGGCCGGGGAACACATTTTGATCAATGAGATCTCCATTTTTATGTAGCTGAGCATCGCAATTCTTTCCGTGATGATATTTGGTGTGTAAACTACCAGAAAAGTCTGATTTAACCTGTTTTGGATTGGAAAGAAAAATCTGTTTT
>JAVTVY010046442.1:0-19914 GCA_036873755.1 Hanleya hanleyi
ACTGAAAAAATGAGAATGGATTTCGCTGTTGCCTTTACTATGTTCCTTTAGTCGTGTTTCAAGACAACGCTCAGTTTTTCCGATGTAACTAGAATTACAACCAGGTGAAATGAGACATGAAATTACATAAAATGTATTTCCTTTTTTGGTGGGAAATTATTTCAGTACCTGTTGTGAAACAAAAATGAAATGAAATGACAAAGAATTTATTGAAGCCACATTCAGAGAATAAATACCAGGACAGGCCAGGAAAAGGATAAATAAAATGAACTTTAGGAGAACCTACAAGCAAAATTCTCCACTACCGTACGCCCGTACGTAGCACGTGGTCGTTTATACATTATCGTCTTTGCAAGTGTACTACTGAAATATCGCGATTTTGCCTGAACACTTTGCAACAAAATGAAGATAATTCGATAGAAAATAAACTACAGTTGACATCAAATTCAAATTTCTACAAATACAAAGTTAGATTCGTACTTTTTGACTCATCTGTTAACATAGAAATCGAAGTTAGCGATTCGAATTTAGACAGTTCGGAATTTGGCAGAGAGCCCTTCTTTTCGAGCAAGATGATAATCACATGATGAAAATAGTACTCATACGCTCAAACAAGCATGTAGATAATATCGTCCATAACATGTATAAACATCAAAGAATCGTCATAATTCAATGAAATATGCAGATATTTAGCATAAGAAATAATTAGTTCGACAGTTTTATTACAGAAAAGCATTTTGCCAACCTCTCTGGCGATCTACTTCTTTGAGCCGCCTTATCCTAATATCCAGTCGCATGCTTCTCAAGAAATCTCGCGAGATTTGATAATGTGGCTTGTGAGAGGAAAAATAGATTATTTGTCTAATTACATCAGATTTGAAAACAAAGATGGTAATATAGTGAATTTCGTTCAGTATAGCCCTCCCAGCAGAATGGTTCTGCATTCCGATCGCATGTTCTGAAAGCATTTGTCGATGAAAATGGGTGATCATAAAGGGGCGCAGCTAAATGATTTTAACCCTCTGGACCAATTTTATGCAAAGGGTTAATGCATCGAGGCCGGAAAAAAATCAATCTGATCAAGAAGAAACGTGCAACGCCATTTTTCTGAATAATTCAGTTTGTTTGACCACGTGTGACATTCTATCTTCCAACAACTTCAAGTAGGTCTTTCTTGTTTACCTCAAAGAAGGGATGATTTAAGGATAGCTTAGAGGGCCAAAATTGGTCATTTTTTTTATTCCTTCATTCAAATATTCACTATTTCCTCTAACATTTGGTGAAAAAATGAAATAAAACTTATAAATAGTTGTTTAGTGTTTAGTTTCCGAGGCCCTGGAACAATTTTAACAGATTGCCTTAGCTTGGGCTTGGCTGCTATTATTTTTGTCTGTTAAATTTCCCTTTCCAAAACTCATTTCCGCAGTATTATAGTAAGCTAATTATCTATTAGTCTTATTTATTTACATTAATCTACCCCCTTCTGATCAAAACCATGCAAACATCCTTATTTTTGTTCCTAATTATGACAGTGACACTTCACTCAGACACCCGCCGTGAAGTAATCTACACAGGTGTGAACAAGTTTTAGCAGGTTTTTAAAGATTAAATTGGACTTTAAACCGACTTGATAAAAAAAACTTAGTGTAATAGTTATCCAGAATAAACAGGAATTCGAGTAGGTCCCATTAGACAGATTAAAAATGTATTTGACAATAGAATTCAAGCAAAAAATAGGGATTAATTCATCAGATGTATAGCTGGACACATTTTGCCCGATTTCTAGCCTTTCATTTTTGTACAAAATCCGAAATTCAAACGTTTATTTCTCGAAAAGTATCCATGCTACGCTTTTGAAATTTGGCATGCTTGTTACTTATAAGGTGATCTAGAAAACTTATCTCACTTTTTGTAAATTCGGCTTCGTTTTTTAATTATCCAACTTTTAAGACAAACGACCGTAAAAAAGTACACTTTTTTCAATTTATTTTAGTAAAATAGTTATAAAAACAAAACCAGGCAAAAATTATAAAAAATGAGATAGGATTTAATAGTTCGAATTGTCTCCTACCAAGGTATACCATCAAAGGTGAAACACGATCAACAGTTTTCATGAAATTTCAATTGAAAAATGGACGCTATTGTTTTCATTTTAATTTTTTAAAATTGGAATATTTTCTACACAGTAGCAGCGTCAGTAGTAGGTAGCAAGGATTTAAAGTGAACTTGACCTACTTATTTGTTCCCCTGGATAAAATTTAAGGGGGAACTTTGTGAGGCTCTCTACGGGTGGGGTATGTGGCAGAGCTCTTGGTGGAAACTTTTCAACATCCGGAAAGTACACATAAACTGATGACGTCATCACGATTATTCTTCCGCGGTGATGCGGTCTGGTGGTAATGCAGTCGCGGGAAAAAGCTTCCGCGGAGAAAAAGTAGTCCCCAGACTTCAAATACGCTGCATGGTCTGATTGGGTCGAATGAGGTATCGAAGTGAAGCATTCGTGAAGGGGCATCCAGTCATGTGTGGGTGCATGTAAAATTAGGATTTTCTCCCGAAATTATAAAAAGCGGAACACGGACTTTACCCCTAAAATAGGGGAAAACACCTATCAACCCTAGCCAAAAGGGTTAATATCGGTCCCCGGGCTTATTGGGACCTGCCTATCAAGTCAATGGGGTGGGTGCATGTAAAATTAGGATTTTTCCCCGAAACTATAAAAAGCGGAATATGGACTTTACCCCTAAAATAGGGGCAAACACCTATCAACTCTAGCCAAAAGGGCTAATATCGGTCCCGGGCTTATCGGGCCCTGCCTATCAAGTCAATGGGGTGGGTGCATGTAAAATTAGGATTGTTTTCCGAAAATATGAAAAGCGGAACTCGGACTTTACCCCTACAATAGGGGTCTGTATTATACAATATAAGGGAAAATGCCTGTATGGGGTATGGGGATGGTCATTTTTTTTCGTGGGCTTTACTATGGGTTGTGGGGTCTCGTTTTTCTCGTCTCGCCGAGAAAAACGCGAATTGGTGAAATTTTTGGGAAAAGTCACCGAGGTCTGTATATTGGCTCATACTGGCTATATGGGGGATATATGTTCAACCTGGGAAATTCACACACGTTCATTGTGATATGGGTTGTTTGGATTTGTTTTTCACGTCTCGTCACTTAGAACACGATGGGAAGGGTTTCGACGCGAAACGGTGAAATTTTTGGAAAAAGTTCACCGAGGCCTGGGTAAGCCCATAGGCCTATACTGCATGGCTATGGGGTATAGGTCCATACGGGGTGGACGTTTTGGGGTCTAGGTGAGCAACTAATGATCCTATGGTCTTATTTTGAAGCTCTCGTTGAGGAGCATCCGACTGGACTAATGGTTCGTCCGTTTTCAATAGTCTGCGCATGCGCAGTCTAGTCGTAGTATAGAAAGCGGGCATTTTGTGGGGTATGTGAGGGTGTGTTTGGGGTAGAAATGGACCGCTATGGGTTCGAATGGGTCGTGGACGGTGTCAAAGTGAAGCTTGTGTGGGGTAGAGTCAGAATGGCGTGTTTTTGGGTGCAAGTCGCGTCAATCTGCGCATGCGCAGTTGGTTGTAGTAAGTAAAGTGGCTGAATTGTACGCAAACAATACAAGCCATAGAGCAACACATAACCACGCCACCTTCTTGGCTGTCAAATGACGTCTGCCAAAGAACGGCTTTAGAAGAGTCAGGTAGCGTACCAAAGAAAACAGAGCCAAATGGTAAGCACTGAGTCCCGTCGTCGAAAATATGATGACGAAGACCATTTTGCAAACTGCAACCGGTATTTCGGGTCTATATACTAAATACCAACTGGAACATACACTTGCATCTGCAGACGCCAGACTTAACAACATTATATATGTAGGGGACATTCGCAGACTTTTAAGTCGTAAACTAGTCAGGATAAGAAACAAATTCCCAATTATGCCAATACTAGTCACGATACGGAGAAAAATATTCAGGACGATGGAAATATCTGTTTGGCTGTTGACGTTGCTACTGTTGGATTGACTGTTGAAATTGTTTACGAAATTAGTCTCGTCAAAGTCAATGTCGACATACTGTTCCTTGTTGTCTGCGTCTGACATATTTAGCATATTTCGTGAAAAATAGTGAATATTGTTTCCTCCTGTGAATACTCACAAGCAGAGCTTACCTTCAAATTTGACGTTTTCAACAGTGTTCCCATGATAAAATCTGGTCGGTAATATTGGGATGACTTCGATTATTACACTTCAAAGATAGACACCGGTATATTCCATCAATGTCGAATACATACAGGTTGAATATTGTTCACAACGAACTTGTTCATAATTTCGACCACTTTCCGAATTCTCTAATTCAGCACTGGAAATATCATTCCCTCCTGAAGTTTCGCTGTTCAGCTGTTCAGCTCAGCTCAGCTTGATAGTACTGATATATTCATTAACAACGTAGGCAAATCTGGTCGCTGAGAAGCGGTTAGCGTACATAAGTTTTCATGTGAAAAGAGCACTTCCCTGGAGCTCTCGTGTCCAATAAAGTCTTGTTTTCATGCTATTGTCCTAGTTTCAGCATAGTTCGGGTAGGTGTAGCTCACCTGGAGGGTTTAGGTACAATACAGCGGCAACATCAGGTGTGCTCCATCATCATCAGTTATCAGAACGCCAGCTATGCCCAGATACAACATAATACTTTCAAGTATCCGTGAACATGTATTAGGACTAGGATGGAACAAGGCATTTAGTACAGTCTTAGTTAAGTGCATAGAAAACTTTCTCCCACTAGACTGTGCTGTCGGTATTTGCGAAGTACTCGAAACGAGGTTGTAATGGAAGTTATATCACGTCTAAATAAACATAACGGTCTTATATAGCTTTGTCAAACTGACGACAAACAGGCGTGGGTATTTACTTGTCGAGTAACATTATCCCGAAGATATTAACAGGCTTATTAGGCACACCACCAGCATTTACTGTTATTGTCATTTCAATGGATTAATTGCAGGTGTTATTCGTGCTGATATTTACACATGAGAGTGATATATGAGATAATCGGCTATATTTATGAATGAACACGCTAACGTATTGATATGATTGATGTCAGTGTGTATGTTTGTTGGTGTCAGGGGTTGTGCAATGTCGATCAGAAAGTCAACTGCATGGAGAACCTGATCTTGAAAAAAATCACTGATCCAGCTATACAGCAGATTTGATATTTTCAGAAAGTCATGGTGTCCTGTACGCTCATAAACAGCTTGTGTCACTCTGCTTGTTCCCCCGCTGATTCACACCCCATATTTCGCGCCTCTTGGCCGATAGGGGGCGGTCTGGCCAGGCCAACCGCCGTATGACAAATTAATACCACTCTCACGGAAGAGTCTTGGTCCGATTTGTTGATCATTCTTTAATTAGTCTATATTTATGTATGCTGTGATTGTGTTTTTTAAAATTGATGCCAATGCCGTCATCTGAATATTGAATGGCGGACTAGACGCTTGTATCGATAATCTTGAATCGTGAATCCAGTAACATGAATAGAGACATCGATAACACAGAAAAATATCTTCTAACATCTTTCTTACACTCTCACTTGAGAAATTACAGTTTGCATTTTATTTGGAAAGTACGTTTAATAAGAAGACAATTATGTTGAACAACACAAATAATGATGTATTGAAGAACATTTTGTCCGCTGTTAAAAATTGAAGAAACTAAATTTTCTTCAAATTGGTCAAGACATATTTTTCTCTTCTCATTTTAAGCCACACCAATGTAGGGGCTGTACATCACTTTATTCACGATTGTGTGAGTTTACTGGATTCAATAGGGAACGGCATCCCTATGGTGGACAATGAAACGTTTTCGAGTAAGTCGATTTGTATCCATTACCTTCCTCACTCAGACCACGGATCATGCATTGATCACCAATGCATATGATCCGTGCTCAGACCATCCGCTATCTTCGACAGATAAACGTGTACAAAGATTACATCTGGTATTAGCTAACCTGTCCGACCTAAACGACGCATTTTGCAGCTCGCTTTTATCCTTCATATCCGTGGTTCGCCGCTTTTTATGGGGCCTTGGCATAGCCTATAACATCAACATACGCAGACCCACAGGAGCTCGTTACCGTTGGTAATTGGTTAATTGAGTTGATTACATGGGGGAGTCGAGGTAGGGAATAAATGGGCCATTTATTCCCTACCTCGACCCCCTCCTGTAATCAACCTAGTTAACCAATTAACAACAGTAACGAGTCCCTGTGTGCAGACCCGTGAATTGGAATGTCCCACATTGATGATGACCTCATTAATGATAATCAGTTAAATCCTGAGCAAAAACAAAAGAATGGCTGTTTAACTTTCCCTGCCTCCGCTGACTGATTGGGGGGCAATATTCGTATGCTTTAACATTGCCGAAACATCCTTTTGGTGAATATATTTTTTTCAGTCCGCTGAAAAATTCTGAAACTTTCGTATGTTCTATGTTCCGTATTTCTCAGTATTAACTTAATGAGAGCTTGACCCCAAGTGTGGAGGGGGAGGGGGGGCAGCTGCCTGTGGCAAGGCGTGGACTTCTCGAATGCATCATTATTAATACGACTCTCTCATTCTAGGTGAATCTGAAGGTGCTGTGGATGCAGTCCTGTGAGATGATATATTGCACAGAGCATGCCAAGTTAAATCACATATTGTTGATATCGGTATGTATGTATGGCTTCTGCATCACTCTGTTAAACCTGTGTACATGTACCTGTGTACGTTTTGTGTAGACATGACCAGTAGAAGGAGAGGGGGGGGGGGGTCATATTTAAGTATTGTGGACAATCCATTCTCCGTTTCATAAAATGTTTCTGCATTTACGTTACTCGTCAATTTGTGAAAAAACATCATACCAATCATTAATGCATATTCATAGCATAATGTGGATTTCTTGTGGCATACACAATAATGATATGGTGAGTCAGTTTATCTTTTTTATGTAAATAGTATAACCGGGAATGCAAGTGTTACATATGCAAACTAGTGCTTACTCTTGCAGATTTAGCAATGGAAACTCTCCCCCCGCCCCTTCCCCCACACACCATAATATATGTAATAATATTCCTCAAATTACAAACAAATGTGGCAGGCCTAATTCTCACTGTTTCCTGGATGTGTAGGTAGATATATATTGCCTTTAAATTTTGACAAATCAGTATCTGTTTGGTACTATATCATTACAAGTAAATGCTGTGCTTTTATACATTGCAGGTTTGTGCACCCTATAAAGGGAACCAGATGCTTACACAATCAACATAACATGAAGGAACTTGAACCTTCAGAAGTGTATCATTGAAAGAAACTGAACATTTGGAGTGTCTTTGGGTGTGAATGGAATACATGCAGAGAGCATCTGCTGCAATCAACCGGTTTTTAGCCCACCATCACCAGATGGTGGGCTATTCAAATCGCTTTTCGTCCGTGGTCCGTCGTCCGTGGTCCGTCCGTCAGTCAGTCAGTCCGTCCGTCCGTCGGTCCGTCCGTAAACAATTCTTGTTATCGCGATTTCTCAGGAACTACTTTATGGATCTTTCTCAAATTTGGTACACAGGTTCCCCTTGGGGTCTAGTTGTGCAAGATACCTTTTTGGGTCCGATTCGAAAATCCAATATGGCCACCAGGCAGCCATCTTGGATTTCCCCATGAAACCCTGTTATCGCGATTTCTCAGGAAGTACTACATGGGTCTTTCTCAAATTTGGTACACAGGTTCCCCTTGGGGTCTAGTTGTGCAAGATACCTTTTCTGGTCCGATTCGAAAATCCAATATGGCCACAAGGCAGCCATCTTGGATTTCCCAATGAAACTTTGTTATCGTCATTTCTCAGGAAATACTGCATGGATCTTTCTCAAATTTGGTACACAGGTTCCCCTTAGGGTCTAGTTGTGCAAGATATCTTTTTTGGTCCGATTCGAAAATCCAATATGGCCACCAGGCAGTCATCTTGGATTTCCCCATGAAACCTTGTTATCGAGATTGCTCAGGAACTACTACATGGATCTTTCTCAAATTTGGTACACAGGTTCCCCTTGAGGTCTAGTTGTGCAAGATACCTTTTCTGGTCCGATTCGGAAATCCAGTATGGCCACCAGGCAGCCATCTTGGATTTCCTCGTGAAACCTTGTTATCGCGATTTCTCAGGAACTACTGCCTGGATCTTTCTCAAATTTGATACACATGTTCCCTTTCGGGTCTAGTTGTGCAATATAGCTTTTCTGGTCCTATTCGAAAATCCAATATGGCCACCAGGCAGCCATCTTGGATTCCCCAATGAAACCCTGTTATCGCGATTTCTCAGGAACTACTGCATGGGTCTTTCTCAAATTTGGTACACAGCATCCCCTTCGGGTCTAGTTATGCAGGATACCTTTTCTGGTCCGATTCGAAAATCCAATATGGCCACCCGGCAGCCATCTTGGATTTCCCCATGAAACTTTGTTATCGTCATTTCTCAGGAAGTACTACATGGATCTTTCTCAAATTTGGTACACAGGTTCCCCTTAGGGTCTAGTTGCGCAAGGTACCTTTGTCAGTCCGAATGGAAAATCCAATATGGCCACAAGGCAGCCAGCTTGGATTTCCCCATGAAATCTTGTTATCGCGATTTCTCAGGAACTACTACATGGATCTTTCTCAAATTTGGTACACAGGTTCCCCTTGGGGTCTAGTTGTGCAGGATACCTTTTTGGTCCGATTCGAAAATCCAGTATGGCCACCAGGCAGCCATATTGTATTTCCCCATGAAAATTTATCGTCATTTCTCAGGAAGTACTGCATAAATCGTTCTCAAATTTGGTACACAGGTTCCACTTGGTGTCTAGTTGTGCGAGATACCTTTCCTGGTCCGATTTGAAAATCCAGTATGGCCACAGGCCGCCATCTTGGATTTTCCCATGCAACTTTGTTATCGTGATTTCTCAGGAAGTACTGCATGGATCTTTCTTAAATTTGGAACACAGGTTCCTTTTATGGTCTAGTTGTGCAAGGTACCTTTTTCGGTCCGAATCGAAAATCCAATATGGCCACCAGGCGGCCATCTTAAATTTCCCCTTGAAACATTGTTATCGTGAATTCTCAGGAAATATTTCATGAATATTTCTGAAATTTGATACACAGGTCCCACCCGGGGCCTAGTAGTGCAAGATGCCTTTTTTGGTCCAATTCGAAAATCCAAGTTACGCTTCAAATTAATACCGTATTCTCGAGTTGTGACGTGGGGCACATTCTATATATTGAATATAGAGAATATCCATATCTTCACCCTCCATATGAAGGAGTTCAAATAATTCGGAATTAAAATGTATTTCTTCAAATTTTAAATCAGTTTTCTTCAGTCCATGCGGTAGCAAGTGAACTGCTCCACCCTTTCGTCTGCCGGCGGGTCGGCTACACGAAAGGACGTCACTCTTGTGACTCAATGTCACAACTCGACAACTGTAGACTACTGCATGTTTCGATCCAAAGGAGATAATCAGGATTCAGGCAATTTCCAAATTTCAACATTATTGCGCGGACCGGATCCCTTCAGTATTAAGTATTGTACCAGCTTACTATTTTCAAGCATGGTATCTTTAAAGAGATCTCTCAAACTAGGCCAGTAAACAGAACAGAATCAGCATGCGTTCCTAATTATAAAATCTTAAGTATGTTTCATAGCTCATGCCAAAGTGTCAAAGAGATTGGTCCTCGCTTTGAGTACCCAATGATGACACGCGCAAAAAAATAAATAAATAAGAATACTACAAAACAAAGGCGAAGGATCATCCGTACATGTACATTCACTTTCAGACTAACTTTGCTCATTTCTCTTATATTATAACAATCAACATAAGTACAGTTTCTAGAAATCTTGAAACTCCTAAAACTTAGATTATATCTTGGTGTTTTTCAGTGTCCGTTTTCCGATCTTTTTCGCTCAGATTCGAAATTCTGTAAACAAAATTACAAATCGATCGTTTGCTCTTAGTAACAATGGACAAAAATATCCTCTAGTCAGTAGCTTACAACTATCGGACAATGGTGGGCGCCAAGATCCTTCAGGATCTCTCGTTTAAGTTTGCACTCTGTGTAATGAATGACAAAGATGAAACTAAGACAGCACCAATCCACATTTAGTGGGTAAACCAGCGAGGTTTGTGAAATATTGATTTCTTTGCCACCATACTTTCACGTAAAGGTAGACTTCTTAGCCACCATACTTGTCCCAGCAATTTGTGCATCAAAATAGAAGTCGTATTTTAAATGTGTTTAATTTCCACTGCCACATGTTTTGACAAAGCTATTTCCGAGATTCCATTTCATGACCTTTAAGGTCAGGTATTGTAAACATCTATGTACACCGCTGTTTGTGAGAAACGATTATATAACTTCAGACTGTATCAGTACATGGGTACATGACTATTTTTATTGGTGTCACACCTCCCGCTCTCCTCATATTCTTGCATCGAACTCCCCTTCTATTCTGCATTCAATTGCAATGACTTTTGCAAACCTCTTCAATTCCTCCTTGTGTTAGTTCTCCTTGAACTGCCTTGTAATTCTGACTGGACGGAGTTCCAAACTGATGTCCACGACTGCATGGAAGGACATATCACTGATGTGATCGACCCAAACACCGTTCCTTCCTGTAACAGCGACGTGTTTCTCCTCTTCCTTGGTGACGTGGCAGGGTGTACCAGAAACCTCCCGAGCGAGTCCATTCCGTGGATACAGTATCTACAGGTACAGTTTGATTCGTTTCGCTTAACATAGCCTACTGGCTAGTGATTTAACATGACTGTGTTGTGATATGTTTTCTACCTGGACTTCCCCGAACTTTCTGTCTGACGTTGTGACTTTTCCATTGATTGGCAATAGTGCGTGTGGAGAACGATTTGTAGTTTACAGAAATGAGACATGCCATAACGAACTCTGAAACATTGTTTCCTCATAACTTTCTTGGAACATTCTGGACTGAATCCTCAGACAGGTTGATAACATGTATTGAACAATCATCTTATGTGTGCCATGGTAATGCCTTATATGAACTGTTCGCATCTTTCGTATACTGCTCGCGTTTTGTTTCGTATATTATCTATAATACTGCATGCTCAGTGAAGTTGATAAATCAATGATAAAACTGGTAGATTGCATGAACTTTGTGACTGGTAAATTTAGTGATTTGTGGAATGGTAAATCTGGCCTTTGAGCTTTGGATGAGAACATTGTGATGTGGTTCCACAATGATTTTTTCATTAGGACATTCATCGAGATCGGTTTCCATAATAGCTACTACAGCTGGAAGCTAAACACTTAACGCATTTGAGCTAAGTGAAACTAAGATCCTTGATACACTGAATACATGTACGTATTGGTTATTGTAGCATCCCACAAGCCCACTTTCCGTCGAAACTTCCCACAAATTGTAACATGACTGTATAAATCTTAACAATAACCAATTGAGGCATGGATTTTGCTTTAGCAGTGACGTGTACTGTGATCGGACGGCCTGTGGATATTTTGCATTGTGTGTGTGCATACTCGGTGCTTAATGTGGATAATGGATTTGGTTCACGTGGTAAATTTTTAAGGAGTACATACTCCATCTTTAATCTTTAATGCATAACAAACTGATCATGCAAGTTTGATATATTATTTTACCATGTTTACAGTTTTTCTCAGTTGATCTCCTTGCTTAGTCTGATCTCATTCCCTGATGAGTGGGGTGAGGGGGTTAGCGCAGTCTCTTTTACATGTATCTCGAAGATGTAGGTAGTATATTAATGGAATAACTCTTTTGCTCTATTTGTATTTTAGTTCAAGGCAGAAGGTGACTGTGGTATGTATTATCCATATCAAGTTACAGTATTGAAGATAAAGATAGATTAGAGACTGGTAAAGGATTCGTTTTCATGTTAAAGCATTTTTCATTTTATTTCACACAAAGGATAATCCCTATGTTCCTATATACATTTTTACACACTTTGTTTATGTGAGGGGACCAGATCAGTTTGTCATTGAAGTAGATACTAAAAAAAATTATAACTTTCACCTGTTCAACTTCCGGGCCCATGATATATAATTGTGGTAGAAATGGGATATAAGCCTTATGGTTTTATAAACATAAATTTAGTTTTAGTTATATTTAACGATAACATATTGCACGAAAGGCGACCCCAAATTAGTTCTTTTTGTCTTAACTTAGCAGTCCTGCGATGCTGATACTTCATAGTTATAAAATTCGGCCATATTCTATTGGCTGTCCTCGGATCGATCGGACTGAAAGAGCGTAACGAATCCATTCATGAATGGTCAGTTGTAGGGGCGCTATTGTTCCCCGCTTTGGAGAGCATCTCTTTCGAGGACAAAAATATATGACATGCTGATGTAAATATGTCCTTATTTAGTTGTCCCTTTGGGATTACACAGCCATTTGTCTGGCTGTGTATACTACTTATATACATATTATACTTGAAACATACAAGAGCAAACGGTGTAATTGAAATCGATTAGCAATAAGCTGAACATCCTCAAAGTTTGTAATTTCCTAAAGCGGACAATCAGCAAATACCACTCGCAAGAGTAAATATTTCATGAGATTTGGTGATGATAAACTCTGTAAAAGATAACTAATTATTTTCCATTCAAAGTTTAATGTCTGTCTCTCATGCCCTGTAACTTTGTACACTGGCCCTGGGTATCATATCTTCCAACTTCGAGCTTTAATGTTCACGGATTAATAAGTTTGTGTTTCCGAGCTGTTAATGTAAATTTGAACCGTCATTTCCTAGAACGTAGAAAAAATACTCTAGAGAATCAATATTATCTCCTAAAGTGGAATGTTAAAATATTGACAAGGCGGACTGAGACGCGTTTTTTTGATAACCTGAAATATCCCATCAATAAAGAACTAAAGTTTGTCCATTTAACTAGTCCTCTACTTTGGGGCTCGTCATTAATCAATAGTTAGCTCGGAATACATTTTCTTTTTTGCAGCGTGTATGACAAGCCCATCGCTACAACGTGACTACCATTACTGTGTGATATTGATCATATATCACGCTCGAAATAACTTTGTAATTCTTTCCATATAAAACCTCGAATCCATTTGAATTTCGAAACGTGTCTTCGAAGCGCATTATTGATTGACTAACCAATATTGGGCCAACACAACCGCCATGATAGATATAATGACGTAGTGAATTGGGGATGGTATCACCCTACACACAATCAGCGGGTAGGTTCTGACTGGTTCCTCTCTCGTTCTGACTGGTTTCTTTCTCGTTCTGACTGGTTTCTCTCTCGTCCTGACTGTGTCCTCTCTCGTTCTGACTGATTCCGGTCTCGTTCTGACTGGTTCCTCTCTCGTTCGTAGGTGAAATTTCTTCACGCACCACATTCTTAGTTGAACTAAAAAACTGAAAACCCCACAATCGATCATTAAAATCACATCAACTTGACGTTTTACACTGACATGAATAGTCTAACTCTCAGATGTCAGAAGTTCTGAATAATAATTACTTCCGTTTGATTTCTCTCAAGCTCTCTTTCTCTTCCAGTGAATTCATCGTCACGTGACAACACTTGTCCCCGAAATATTGCGCTTCTTCCTCGAGCGTTGACTTACAAAAGTAGCCGTTGTCGTTTAGACAAGTAGTCTAGGTCATGTTCTACCCAGGCAGAAAAAAATGGGAAAACTATCACCCCGAAAAGATAATGAATTAGAACCATCACTCTTTTTATGATCACCTTTACAAATGATGGCCATCACCTCTGAAGAGTGATGAGCAATGGTTGTAAATTTAGGTCATCACCTAATTTGAGGGTGATGAGAAAAAATCACCACCTTCTGATCACCGTTGAAGGGTGATGGGCCATCACTTTCCTTCTGGCTGTGCACTGTCGTAGAAATAGGTGCGCCCCGCCTAGCAACACCTAGCACGATATAGGCCTAAAATATCCCCCATTAAAATCTTCCCTTCAACCAGCCCGAATTCTATATATGCGTCTTGTTCGTTCTAAATCTCAACCCAGTCTGACGATCTCAGAGCATGCACCGGAGATTTCCGAAGTTCTACCCTCGGGCCAAAACCGGTTTAGAGCAGTTGCCTCGGAAGTATCCCGGATGAGGCAATCGACTGGCATGTACGATCTATTTCACTATACCAGGGATTAACATTACCTAGCGTATAAAGCTATCTCTACAACACCCCTCCCCGTTTGCTTTTTGGCGAGAGTTTTACTTCGCCTAGCTAGAACCCTTCCTGTCGCAAGCAACCACTGTTCTAGCGCTGCCAATAGTTACTAAAACGCGAGACAAAGACGTGAATTCTCCATGTTATATCACATGTGTCAAAATCGGTAACATGCAGTGTACAAAAGTACACTGCGCTCTAAAAATACCCATCTTCAATAAAATGGTAACCATCCCACTAGTGCAGTCTTATTACCAGACTGTCTATAATTGCACCCAAACCCACTAAAAATCTCGTTCAAATGGTCAGTTTCATGGGCCCGATCACTTTATTTCTCAAAAATATAATCGGCGGGCCAGCCTACCAGCTTTACGGTCCAAATAAATACAATCGGCCGCATGGGACTGCTCACTTTAATTCTTAAAAATATACTCTGAAGGCCAGCCTACCAGCTACATGGCCGCAACATTTTACTGAACAACCCGGGCACTGGGACGTGTGCAGTATTATTTATGTGTCGGTGATATCGGTCGTGAAGCGGTATATGACGATAGATAGTGATTCCCTCCACCCTCAGAAAATGTATGCAACTGTACTATAAATACGGGAATAATAGAGCCAAACCCTCCTACCGTTATTCGACGACATATCGGGCAGCCCGCTAGTTCTGCGACCGGGTCGCGGACGGTTGCATAGACGCTGTACGGGGGTGAAAAAGACCACAGATTTTACAGCCAAGACAGGATACAGTACAGGCGGGCTTCGTTCTACGAGAAACGTCGATAAACCGTGGAATCGGGGAGTTCGGCGACGGGAGTAAAAGAGAGCACAAAGATTACAGACTGTACAGTAAAGACAAGGCACAGATTACAGACAGTAGAGAAAAGACAAGGCAAAAGGCAAGATACCAGTTACAGACAGTAAAGGAAAGACTAGGCACAGTACAGACAGACTTATTCTCCCGAGAAACGTCGATAAACCGTGAAATCTACGGACCTGCGACCGGGTCGCAAAGGGTCGCAGAAGGATTGCGACCGGGTCGCAGAGGCTTGCGACCGGGTCGCAGATGGTCACCATCGACAGTTTACAGACAGAAATGGTGCTATAACGGTACCAGATGAAATAATAGCACATTATATACCCAAGTAGTTGTGCTGACGGCCACGGAGGGCGAGCTGTACGTGGTTCTTACCTAAGGGGTCGTCGTGAGGTTGTGCAGCCACGGGTCGTGTCTATAGACGGGTCGCAGCAGCCGGGAGGGTTGAGACGCCGTGCTATACTTACCTGTGCGGGAGGCAGACTGGTGAGCTGACAAGTTAGGGTCAGGCTCCGACGACTTGGGGGTGAAGAAGACGACGGGCTGCCACATCCGTGGAGAGGCTCCAACGACTGGGGGTATATACTGAGAGAGCGTTAGAGCCGTAACGTTCCGACGACTTGGGGTGAAGAAGACGACGACGGGCTGCCACATCCGTGGAGAGGCTCCAACGACTGGGTGCCATATATTGAGAGAGCGTTACATCCGTAACGTTCCAACGACGGAAGAGGCGAAGGGCCAGCAGCCAGGCCGCCCTTATACCCAGAAGAGAAGGGCCAGCAACCAGGCCGCCCTTATCGCGTCTCCATGCCGATTTAAAGCACTACAAATAACTGTAAAATTATATGCATACACTCTTATATTATTTGTATATAACCTCAAGCTTATATGCACACACTTTCTTATATTACTTGCATATAACATCAAGTCTATTTGCATACACTCTCCTAGTGGCTGTACATATATGTAAATATCATTCCCCTGCATAACGTTACATCTTCTTAGACATTCTGTCTAAGCCACGCGGTATAACGTTACATCTCCGTAGACATTCTCCTTGATCACGGGCTTCGCTCCGCCTAACCAAACAGAGCTGTATAAGTCCAAGCTGAAGTCAAGGCGACGACAGAGGGAAGAAGGTCTACCCGAACTGGGCCAAGCTCTGGTGCGACTCAGCCAGATGGCCTACCCAGACGCCGGTGACGAGGTCCAAGACACCCTGGCCCGTGATCAATTCTTTGAGGCAATTGGAGAAGACTTACGGTTCAAAGCCTGGCAGTGCCACCCGAAGTCCTTAGACGAGGCTGTATATGCAGCGGTATTTCGTAACTTGTGTCTAATTCCGCTTAACCCGGGGCTAGGGGCCGTATGAACCCATGTACTTCAAGATCGTCATGGTACTCATATGAACAGTCACAATCAAAGCGTGACTGAGATACATCTTTTTTTAGATGACGACTCTATAACGAATATTATGGATTAAGAATACTGATCAGCGATACGGATTTGATATTTTTGGAACATCATGATGTCTTGCCGGCATCATTGAAAACTGTTGACCGCTTCTCTCTTGCAGGAAACAAGCCTATGTTTCTGTATACTATGATTGTCTTTTTGAATTTGGTGCTAATACTGTTATATGGAAAATAGAATAGGTCTTTAGATTATGGACGTGGATATTCTCTAATGGACGACGGCTGGATTATGAATGACGGACTAGACGCTTGTAACTTCCAAGACGCCCAGCGGCGACGTCCTGATCCCACGGCAAGGGCCGCTGCAGGGGAGAACATACCGGCTGAAGTTCCAGAAGATGATGAGGACGAGGAGGCCCGACTTCGAGCAGAGATTGCTACCCTAGTGGAAGAATTTAAGAGGCGCTTCCCAGGACGGTGACGCTCGAGTTCAAGGCGGGGACAGAAAACGAGACGACAACCACACCGGGGATGCTGGAGGTGCGGAGAAGACGGCCATTTTAGGGCGGCGTGCCCTAGAGGCTCACCCTCTCCGCCCCCGAGACGATCGTCCGGGTCCGGGAACCCACCAAAGCCCCAGGGACCCAAGCCTGCGCTTCATAACCAGGGAGAAGCAGAGATATACCTACCCGCGTCTATCGGGCCGGTGAAGGTGATGTGCTGTGTGGACTCCGGAGCATCTATCTCCTTGATCAGCGGCAGGATATGGGAACAGCTTGACCCAGAGGTGAAACCAGTCTTTCGAGACTCCCGGTACCAGTCCATCAAGGTGGCTGGCGGTTCCCATATGCCTTTGCTCGGAGAGGGAGACTTCAGGATATCGATCCGAGGGACGGTGTGGAATCACACGCTGGTTGTAGGAGACTTGTCCATCGACGCCAACTTGGGATACGACTTCCTGTATCGCCATGGCTGTATACTTGACGCAAGAGGCCATCGATTGAAGTCGGGAGGCAAGTACCTGCAATGCGAGGTTGTAGGAAGTTTCGATCGTTATCGTTTGGCCCTGGCTGAGACCATCACCATACCGCCTAGAACCCAGATGCTTGCCCCGGCCAGGGTGGAAGACGCACCGCCGGGGGAGATTGGACTAGTAGAGGGGGAGCTCGCATTTACCGAGAAAACCGACCTAATCCTGGCGAGAACACTTTCTCGAGTTGCATCTGATGGTAGTGTGCCTATTCGTATGCTGAACGCTTCCGATGAGTCCACAGTCATTCACGCTGACAGTCTTGACAGGATCGATGACAGTCTTGACGCACTGAACGGGGCACAGTGGTGGTCTACCCTCGACTTGATGTCCGGATACTGGCAAGTTGAATTGGCGCCTGAAGATCGATGCAAGTCCGCGCTTGCTACCCGGAAAGGCCTTTACCAGTTCCGCGTTATGCCGTTCGGGCTGTGCAACGCCCCGGGAACCTTCGAACGTCTGATGGAAGCGGTATTGGCCGGTCTGCACTACGAGACTTGCCTCATTTACCTCGACGATATCATCGTGTTCGGGAAGACGTTTACTGAGATGCTTGCCAACTTGGAGGTGATGTTCCAGAGACTACAACTTCACGGGCTTAAGTTGAAACCTCCAAGTGTGTGATTGGCGCCCGAAAAGTCACCTACCTGGGACACGTCGTGTCCGGCGCTGGTATCGAGACGGAGCCGGAGAAGGTCCAGGCTGTGAGAGACTGGCCCACCCCCGTCCCCAAGACAGAGGTACGGAGGTACTGCTGACAGCAGCGCCCATCCTGGCCATGCCTGACATGTCTAAACCGTTTATCCTGGACACGGATGCCAGCGGTTGGGGCATCGGAGCCGTTCTGTCCCAAGAGGTCGACGGACATGAGAGAGTGGTGGCCTATGGCAGCAGGGTACTCACCAAGGCTGAGAAGGCCTACTGCGTGACCAGGCGCGAACTCCTGGCGGTGGTCCACTTCGTTAAGTCGTTTCGGCATTACCTCTACGGGAAGAAGTTTCTACTGCGCACCGACCACGGGTCCTTGAGGTGGCTCATGAGATTCAAAGAGCCGGAGGGCCAACTCGCAAGGTGGATCCAAGCTCTGTCGACCTATCAATTTGACATCGTCCACCGACCTGGCCGTAAGCATCAGAATGCTGACGCAATGAGCAGACGTCCGTGCAAGCAGTGTGGTCGTTCCTCCGAGACCGAAGACGGAGAGACTGCGGCGGCCAGAGCTGTGACCATATCTCCACCCAACGAGGACTTTGCAGCGGCCCAGGCTGCAGACCCCGAGCTACTTCCGGTGATTGAATGGGTGAAGGCTGGTACCAGACCTCGGTGGGACCTAGTCTGTCAACACAGCGGGGTAACGAAAGCGCTGTAGGGAGCCTACGACGCCTTGGCCCTGGAAGGAGACCTCCTAGTGCGACGTTGGTATGACGTGCGAGGCCGGGAGAAGACTAAGTTACTGGTGATCGCGAGGGCCCTTCACAAGAGGATACTCAAGGAATGTCATGACAGCCCGACTGGAGGACACCTAGGTGTGTTCAAGACGTTAAAGAAGGCGCGACAAGCGTACACTTGGGTCGGCCTGCAGCGTGACGTCCGACAGTGGTGTCGGAGCTGCGACACGTGCAGCCGGAGGAAGCAGGCCAGGAAGAAATCCCGAGGGCAACACCGCGTGATGATGACGGGATGCCCCGGAGGACGCATCGCCGTGGACCTGATGGGCCCTCTTTCCCTGACGACGAGGGGAAATCTGCATATTGTGGTCATCTGTGACTACTTCACGAAGTGGGTGGAGGCTGCTGCGCTTCCGGGCCAAGAAGCGGAGACGGTGGCCCAGGCCGTGATCGACTTGTACGTCAGCCGGTTCGGTGTCCCCTCACTGATACACTCGGACCAGGGGCGGAACTTTGCGAGCAAAGTGTTCGAGGGGATGTGTCGGATCCTCGGCATGAAGAAAACGCGGTCGACGGCGTACCATCCGCAGTCTAACGGCCAAGTTGAAAGGTTCAACAGGACCCTGGGCCAGATGCTTCATGCTAGTGCCGCCCGCCACCCCGACGATTGGGATGTATATATTCCACTGACGCTGATGGCGTACCGTGCAGCCGCACACGAGACAACGGGGTATACGCCGAATATGATGACGTTTGGCCGCGAGGTGACTCTACCAGCTCACCTGACAGTTGGGGCTCCCCGAGTGAGAGAACGGAGCCAGTGCCGTGGGTCGAGGACCTTCGTGACCACTTAGTCGACGTCCACGAGGATGCGAGGGAAAACAGTGGGAAGGCCCTGAGACGGCAGAAGCGTCTGTACAACCTGAAGCCCAAGGCTCAACGATTCGTCCCCGGGGACCAGATCTATCTGCATATCGATGGCCAGGGCAGATTCGGAAGCTTCGAGACCGGTGGCTAGGACCGTTTGTGGTGGAGGCA
>JAVTVY010046443.1:0-21801 GCA_036873755.1 Hanleya hanleyi
AGATTTTCTGGATTTTATTTACGCTCGCTTTTCCCATTTTAGTGGAGCCTACAAAACATCGATGGCAACAAGAAGAAAGAAAAAGAGCTCAGTTGGCCCCAATACCTCTCAGCTGTTCTGATTCAGATGCAAGCGTGGTTTAACTAAAGGGAAGTTTCTATATAGTTGTTTTGTATACACATGCACTTCAACTCAAAGGTCACATTTACATGGAGTTCAGGCTCATCACCAGATTCATGTGTGGTGTAGGTATGCACCTGTATACATGAAAGGAATCAAAATTATTCCTCACAGGATTGCTGTAAAAAATAATTCGAAGATTGACGAAAAAAACATTCCGAGCGGTAAAAAAACTGACCAATCACAGGCCACTGTAGTCACTGGTTGCACCAAATATTTGACCAAAATGACGCTTTCATGTCTGTTTGATTGCTGATACTTTGTTCAAATGAAGAAGTGATTGAGAATATATATCCTATAAAACCATGTTATTCATAAGTTGGTCCAATTCAGGTTTACATGATGTTTACTAGGTAGCACTATTGAGCAACTGTTATATATTATGAGAATGTAATGTTTGAAATCGATACAAGGTTCAGTCCAATGGCTGATGCAAAAAAAAAATGTCTTTATGTTTGTGGAAAACACAAGAATCTTCACAAGTCTAAGTCTTTCCCCACTTTTCAGGTGGCATGTTCCACACACTGCAAATGTTTTGGACCTAGGATGTACACTGAATGAAGATTTCGAATCAAAATTTGAAAGCAAATTAAAAATGGTCAGACTTGATTTACTTTCTAATGAACAAAATCAGTCATCCCTTTTTTTCGCAATAATCTGGGTTTCAGAATTGCCACAACGCCCTTTAAAGAAAGGTAATCTTTATATCCAATATGTTTGGCCATAATGCATCATGGGGTCATTGTTGAGTTTAGTGCTCTCTCCAAATAGGGGGGCAAATAGAGATAAGGTATAGATGTAAGGTGACATTAGGGGTGAGCTTTTTGTTAGCATAGTGCCTAGATTTTGAATTCGACAGCCATCAGAAGGATTAGGCTTAGGGTTTATATTTCTTGCGCTGTATACTTTATTGCTATCGTGTTCTTACGCGATTGCCCTATTGTAATATATTACCACAGAAAAAATAGTCCCTGTACTGCCCCAATGCCCATGCGCGAGTACCCAGATCCCACGTGACCGACCACGTCACTTCCTTCTTCCCATTGCAACTCGTAATGGATGAGTCGCTGTTCTTTGTGTCTTTGAAAAAAGTTAACTTCTACATTGGATTACCTCGGATTACCTGCGTCTTTACCTGGATATTTACCTTGGGAGTTTACCTGGGATATTTACCTGTCGTATACGTGGGATTTACTGTGATTCTGTGTGATTACTGGCCTGAATTTCGTCAACGCATCAGGGAGTATCAAAGAGAGAATCAAATAAAACCAACATGGCGTCCGTTTTCTGTATTGTTTGTGCAAAGTCCAAACCGACTACAGATCCCCATTCCACCTGTCCTCCATGCCGGGGGGTTTGGCGTGACCAGTACGCAAAATGTGATGAATGTGAATCGTGGCCCGACAATATATTTCTAGAGTATCTTGTCGGCTCATATGCTGAGGAAATTTTGCCGTCTCCCGGATTTACCGGAGCCGAGAATTTGGTCGTATCTCCGCCTCAGTCTATCAGGAATGGGTCGGAGATACAGGACTCGGTTGTTATGTCCGTTTCGAATTCCATTTCGGCTCTTTCGGCTCGTGTAAATTCTCCGGAGGTTGTTAATGTATCTCCACCACCCGCTAATTCTGATATTGTTACGGCCGGGTTGGGGGAGCAAGATGTGAGCGTGTCGTGGCCGAAGTAGTTAGAGTGTTTGACTCTGACCCGGAGTGCTACAGCTGGCGTGGGTTCGCCCCTCGCCAGTGACCGCTTACATATATACTCAACTATTCACAAGGCGCTGGACTGATTCGGTGTCCAGGGTAATATGGACTGATGGTGGAACTAGTTGCTACGCTAGACCTTCGCCCGCGGAGGCACTTGGGGAATAAAGTACCTGGGTGTCTTTCAGTGACCGCTATATAAAATTCACTCACAGTAGTACATCGCATACACCGCTAGGAAGCTCACATGCTTAGACTATCACAGCACTTTCAGGATAGTAGTTCGTCCAATTGTAGAATTGTATAAATGTTCACTTCACAGCACGATAGTTGAGCTATAAATGTTGAGTGGTTCCAATTGATTGTATATTAATATTTACTCCTATACGGAGGTGCTCCTATATAGAGGAGGGATTTACCTACTGAACTGAACTGAACTGATGGCGGTCGTAATGTCGGAAATCAGACGACCTTCACCTTGACGGCTACCTTTGACCCTTCAACTACGACGTCAATTCCGACATCGGGCTTTCAATACGGAATGGTAAGTTCGGTGTTTGTGACTAATGTCCCTGTCAAGGATTCGTAATTTATACATAAATTAACAATCAATCAGCGCAGTTCGTTTCCGACGACTGCTGCACCTATAAACACATCTGTTGGTATTAATCCAGTCCCCGATTGTGTAGACTATCGCCGGGAACGTGCCGAATTTATCGAGGGCGGCTGTTCATCTGCTAAAGTCAGCGCCCTCACAGTCTGTCATATCGGGACTGGATTATCGTAGACCCGCACGGTCTGCGTCTATCCCAGCCTCTGTGGATAGATATATGCATTCGAATTACCCTATAGTATCTTCATACATACCGGTATTATCGTCAAGTAATGGTACTGCAGCATCTGCGCAACCTACCTTTACTTATGCATCGATTGATATACAGTCGATATATGCATTCGAATTACCCTATAGTATCTTCATACATACCGGTATTATCGTCAAGTAATGGTACTGCAGCATCTGCGCAACCTACCTTTACTTATGCATCGACTGATATACAGTCGATATATGCATTCGAATTACCCTATAGTATCTTCATACATACCGGTATTATCGTCAAGTAATGGTACTGCAGCATCTGCGCAACCTACCTTTACTTATGCATCGACTGATATACAATATCAATCTGCGTCACGTCCGATTTTATCGGACACTCATATGCAACCAACAACATCATACCATACGGGATCTTCACACCCTCAGGTATCATCGTTGTATTAGTAATGGTACTGCCGCATCTACTAAAGCGCAAGCTACCTTTACTATTGCACCAACACGTAATAACACCACTCGGTCGTTATTACTCCAGGTTCCGGTTTTCAGCCCTCACGATTCAGAAAGGTCACCTCGGCAATAATAAATATTCCATGTTAAATATTGCGGAGGTGAACTGACTGTGCCACGGCATTTACCTCGGCAATTGCTAGATTGCTGAGGTGAATTGTGGGGGCTGGAGTTTACAGAAATTCGCCGTTCTTTATTGAATGTGCCGAACTTATCGAGGGCTCCGCTACGTATAACATCGTCAGCGCCCCCTCATTGTGTTAAACCGGTACTGGAACAACGTAGGCCCGTCTTTCGGTCTGCGTTGGTTACATGCAACCATTAACGTTGTACCTCCCGGTATCTACATACCTTCCGGTATCATCGTTATATAATAGGTCTTCCACTTTTGTTCCTGTGGAAGCTTCGTCTACGGTTGCAGTTACTTCCACTTATGTACCTCGTCGTGTGACTTCTCATGTTATGTACCACTCGACGGGTGTTTCTTACGTTCTCATCGGTTCGTGAGGTATTCAACGTTGTACCACGCACCGATTCTGAGACGTGGAAGTTAAGGTTACATGCCCGCAGTTGCGGCCCAGCTATCTGCGGCGCATGTTTCAATTTACGTGGCATCAGCTTCAGATTTTACTGACATTATACGATGTATCACCGAGCTACATGTATTTATTCTACGATAAAGAATAAATGCCTACTTTATCGGGCTGTTTATTCTACGATAAGAATAACTTGCCTACTCCGCCTTGTATCCTCCCGTACCTGTCCGTTACGGAAGAAAGGGAGGGGTGGCGTTACAGGGCTCATCGTATACTATTGTCTCGGTTGCTTCTCCACGTCCGGCAACGTTGAATGTTATCAGTCCGTCTGGTTTGACATCACATTCGACTACTTCCGGTTATGCAGATCTTATCTTCCATTTCGGTCCTGCTAGGCATAGGGTATCGTATTTATCCTATCCTTTTCAGGCACTGATTGTCGTGCATCTGCGTCTCCGGCCTAAGTACCCAGTTAGGCCGGCTAACTCTCAACAGTTTCTGTCATGTCCGGTGAGGAAGTACAGATTATGTCACCATGACGTTGCTGATCCATATTAACAACTTTTTGGTGATAATTACGTAGCTATTGAGAGTAATTCGTCTTCAATTTGTGCTCGTCGGTTATAGCCCCTGGGGCACTTGTTATTTCCGTTAGTTCACTCTTTAACTTACTATCGTCAGTTGTGAAGACATCTGATCATCGTATACGTTTTACGTATTGGTTTCGACCGTGCAAACGCTTACGTTGGTCACTACGGAACTGTTTTATGCATTAGGATATTTCACTCCATTAATTGCTTCAACGGTTTTTGCCGTGACAAACTTCCACCTCTGTGTCTCGTCTGTTTAGATTTTATACGTTTCGTATAAAACCTTTATAACGGTACTTCGGTATTCTATAATTTATTATTTATTATTACCGTTCCGAGATCACTGGTGGTCTATTCGTATTCACTCACTCACTATTCGTATATCTAGCTGCCTGAAGTTCTGCCTATCTTACATAGAGCATTCCTTCTTGTCTACAACTTTTATCAACTTGTAAGTTGGTACATTGTTGTATTATTTTGCAGCTAGACACTATGAATTCTATTTCGGTTTTCACTCCGGAATATAACTCATTTTGTAGTGTCACAGCCTCATCCGGGTCATCCGGTCAGTTTTACATTTATCTTGGGGTTTTAACGAGGGTCGCGCATGCGCTTTCCTTTACCGTCCTTGCCGGTTCCTCGTTGACCCATATGATTTATGTAGGCCGTGACGGTTGGGTGTTGCTGTTACGTCATGAACGGAGCATCCTCACCGGATTGATTTTTTGTCAGAATTTGGATCGATTTCGTTTGATCCAAACATTTTGGGTTTGTTTCGTTCAACTATTTGTACGTATCATCTATACCCCAAAAATTCTGACAATGCTCGCCGAGTTGGTCATCTTAATGAAACGAGGAGAGATTTTCTACTGTTTCTTCCCTCGCGGATTTTGGTTGATACTCTTCGTATTCCATTTCGACTGTGCTTTAGTGAACCTGTTCACCTAGAACCTTTTAGGAAGACTTGTTTCGACTCGCCTTCTTGCGTGCACAGATCGTCATGGGTTTGCGATTACTCCGGTCAGTAACATCAGAACATGTTATCTGATTCTGCTTAACACGGATTGGCTTCTTCGAACCCTTTCATGTTTAAATCGCATTCCCTTATCTTCTTTACTTCTGGTAGAGAATGTGGAATTGATGACAGACTTCTCGGCGACGTAGTCTAACACCGCGGCTTGGGGACACCATCTTCGATGTTACGTGACCAGAAGAAACTACATTCTTCTTGAGGCTACTTCCCTATCGCTGCTATACACTACTCCTGGCTTCCTCATTTCCGTTCTTCCTATTCGAGGAGGGCTAATTCGGATTTGACTGACCTGGTCGGTTCCGTCTTTTTACGTGAGTATCCAGAGTGGTGTATGAGGCTGCGTCGCTTCGTCATCGTTTTCTTCAGTTTGCTGTGGTGTAGTTCAGCAACATGTATGGGTTTGTATGCTGAAGGATTCTCCTTTGGTTTCCATGACCTTTGTCACATACCGAGCTACCCCGGACTTTTTCAGTTACTGTATTACCTGCAGGTAAGCACAGAATCTATTTTCCTCTTCTGAGTGGATGAATAGATGGAAGAGCCTTCTTTCCAGCGGTAGTGTTGCTGTTCTTTCCTTTCCGACACTGAGGTATCTTTACGGTGGCGTTCTTGTGTTCAGCCAGTACGCACCTATATCGTTTTTGGAGGTCAAATCTCACCGGTACTGCACTACTTTATCGGAGAACTTTTTGACCGGTGTTTCTTTCCCCGTCTCAGCCAATCTTGTAAGACTGCGTCGAGGAGGGCTGGCGAACATATTTGATTCGAGAATTGACACTCTTCTCGTTACAGCGGAAGTCAACTAATTCTCAATAACCTACGCTTGTGTTGTGTCAGACATTATCATTGCTTTTGTCCTTCATAAACAAGCACGGGGAACACTGATTTGTTTCCCCTGTTGCTCCTGCTTTTAGGGATCGTCGCTACGAGTTTGTCACGTTTCCGGTATGCCGGACTCTCTATCAGGTTCTTACGACCGGGTGACAGTTATACTCGTAGTATGCTTCATTTAGGAGTAATTTCAGCGACATTTTGTTTCCGTTTTTTATTTCTCATACTACGATCCCAGCAGTCTTGGCAGCGTTTGCGTACGTTTATGGCGTAATCTTGCTGAAGGACTCATTCCTCGGCCGCTGCTACTCTGATGACAACTATTTCGGCGACCGGCTTCCGGTCAGTGGCATCAGTTCATGTTATCTGACCCTGTTCCGGTTTCTCCCGTCTGCCAGCTTTCTTCTAGAACGATTTGGTTGTCTTCAAAGCATCTTCATGTATACGTCTTCCAGAACAAGAATCTCTTCCATCTCAGGTGTTTCATCGAGGACGCCATTTTAGTAGTTCCTCTCTTTATCTTACTTCCGATTTATTCGTATCGGGTAGGAACGGAGGTCTTGTTCAGTGAGCGATGTATGTGTATGATGTGCGATCTCTCGGGTTCTTCAGGTGTCATCCCATCGTTCCACGTTAATCTTTCTTCCATTCCCTGGAGAAGGATGGTTAGATGGAGTCGCTTGTTCACTCCGTCGCTTTCCGATGGGTACTGAGATTCACTCCAGACGTTGCAGTTCCGGAGCTGGTTTGGGCGCTGTATCTTTTTCTGGGGTGTCTTTCAGTCTACTTGTATGACATCTAATTATAACCTACGGTGATCATTGATGACAATGTATTTATTTTCCTGCAGTCTGGTAGCTTGTTTCCGCTGGAGTTTGGCAGATACTTCACGGGAAACTATTGTCTAGGTCTTGGTGCAGCTGATAGGGCTCTAACACCTAGTCATATTTTCCCCCAGACTTCGCTATTTTATGCATTGTCGTGTGTTACATGGAGTATGAACCGGAGGTTCTACACTTACGGGATTTGTCATTGGTATATGTATCCTTATGGCTTATTTTCCGGAGTCCGTCAACCGACTCTGTTCTACAGTCTATAAATTGTATTGATGGCAGAGTTATGGGCCCTGATTAGAGCACTCGCGTACAAACACGTGTTTTGTTCTGTGCTGTCGTCTATGTTTCGGTCCCTCTTCTAAGCAGGAAATATTAAATATGTTCTTCCTAGCTTTCCAAAACTTCTCGTTTGGCGTACACGGACGTACCTCCGGAGGCTATTTCACTCTCGTTGATATTGCTTTATCAGTTCAGGGCTGTATTGACATCCCGTTTCCTTTGGAGACTCTGGACGACGTTTTAGGACCGTAATCTGGAGGTTTGCGATACGTTTGTCTGTCACCACCTATGGGATTGGATGTTGTTAAGACGGGATTGCTACACCCTGGGACCGTTGTGGTGCCCAGGCTGTTGGTCACCCGTCGATATCTATCAGGCATGGAAATTTTCTTCAATAAGGCTGATTGCAGACTTTTATCAAAAATTTGAAATTTCAGACTTTTTGAAGTAGATTTTACACTTTCCTGTGATTTACAATTCCCATGCCTGCTCTATGCATTAGACCTTCTAGTGGTTTTACCATTTTTATCTCGCCTTACGAAGTAAAGGGGAGATATTGTGAGAGGGGGAAAGAGGATGTCGTCGTCGGTGTCGGTGTCCCCTGCCTGGAAATGAATGGGTTTTTGGTTTAGCAAGTTAAAAAAAAATCTAGAAAAATTAGAAAAAATATAAAAAAAATATAAAAAATATGGGGGGTGGGTATGCCACCTGGGGGTACTACCCCTGGGGTACTCTAATGTTGAAATCCCTATGAATGAGTTTTGCGTTTAGCTGAAGTGCACATGTACATCTGTACTTGGAAAGTTTCTTGCAGTTGTCAGCTGTCATTGGATGATTATGAAACTTGGTATACATGTTTCTTATGATAAGAGGATGTACCTGTGCTATTTTGGAGAAGAAATATTAATTTTTTTCAAAATTATGGCAAATGAAGAGTTTTCTGTTTAGGTAAATTGTACATGTAGGCCTCTACATGTATACATATACATCTACATGGTAGCTTTGCTCCAGTTGTCAGCTGTCATTGGATGATTATGAAACTTGGTACACATGTTTCTTATGATTAGAGGATGTACCTGTGCTATTTTTGACAAGAAATATTAATTTTCTCTCCAAATTATGGCAAATGAAGAGTTTTCTGTTTAGGTAAATTGTACATGTAGGCCTCTACATGTATACATATACATCTACATGGTAACTTTGCTCCAGTTGTCAGATGTCATTGGATGATTATGAAACTTGGTACACATGTTTCTTATGATTAGAGGATGTACCTGTGCTATTTTTGACAAGAAATATTAATTTTTCTCCAAATTATGATAAATGAAGAGTTTTCTGTTTAGGTAAATTGTACATTTTCATGTCCATGGTAAGTTTGCTCCAGTTGTCAGCTGTCATTGGATGATTATGAAACTTGGTACACATGTTTCTTATGATAAGAGGATGTACCTGTGCTATTTTTGAGAAGAAATATTAATTTTTCTCAAAATTATGGCAAATGAAGAGTTTTCTGTTTAGGTAAATTGTACATGTAGGCCTCTACATGTATACATATACATCTACATAGTAACTTTGCTCCAGTTGTCAGCTGTCATTGGATGATTATGAAACTTGGTACACATGTTTCTTATGATTAGAGGATGTACCTGTGCTATTTTTGACAAGAAATATTAATTTTTCTCCAAATTATGGCAAATGAAGAGTTTTCTGTTTAGGTAAATTGTACATGTAGGCCTCTACATGTATATATATACATGTACATGATAAGTTTGCTGCAGTTGTCAGCTCTCATTGGATGATTACGAAACTTGGTACAAATGTTTCTTATGATTGGAGGATTTATTTGTGCTATTTTTGAGATGAAATATTAATTTTTCTCCAAATTATGGCAACTGATTGAGTTTTGCGTTTAGCCGAAGTGCACATGTATATCTGTACACCACAGTTTGCTGCAGTTGTCAGCTGTCATTGAATGATTATGAAACTTGGTACACATGTTTCTTATGATTAAAAGATGTACCTGTGATACCATCCATACCATCACTACCATCCATACCATTCCTACCATCACTACCATCCATACCATCCATACCATCACTACCATCCATACCATTCCTACCATCACTACCATCACTACCATCCATACCATCACTACCATTCCTACCATCCATACCATCACTACCATCCATACCATTCCTACCATCACTACCATCCATACCATCACTACCATCCATACCATCACTACCATCCATACCATCGCTACCATTCCTACCATCGCTACCATCCATACCATCGCTACCATCCATGCCATCACTACCATCCATACCATCATTACCATTCCTACCATCCATACCATCACTACCATTCCTACCATCACTACCATCCATACCATCACTACCATCCATACCATCACTACCATCCATACCATAACTACCATTCCTACCATCACTACCATCCATACCATCACTACCATCACTACCATCCATACCATCGCTACCATTCCTACCATCGCTACCATCCATACCATCACTACCATCCATGCCATCCCTACCATCCATACCATCACTACCATCCATACCATCACTACCATCCATACCATCACTACCATCCATACCATCACTACCATGCATACCATAACTACCATTCCTACCATCACTACCATCCATACCATCACTACCATCCATACCATCACTACCATCACTACCATCCATACCATCGCTACCATTCCTACCATCACTACCATCACTACCATCCATACCATCCATACCATTCCTACCATCCATACCATCACTACCATCCATACCATCACTACTATCCATACCATCCATACCATCACTACCATCCATACCATCACTACCATTCATACCATCACTACCATCCATACCATCACTACTATCCATACCATCACTACCATCCATACCATCCATACCATCACTACCATTCATACCATTCCTACCATCACTACCATCCATACCATCCATGCCATTCCTACCATCACTACCATCCATACCATCACTACCATCCATACCATCACTACTATCCATACCATCCATACCATCACTACCATCCATACCATCACTACTATCCATACCATCACTACCATTCATACCATTCTACCATCCATACCATCACTACCATCCATACCATTCCTACCATCACTACCATCCATACCATCACTACCATCCATATACCATCCATACCATCACTACCATCCATACCATAACTACCATTCCTACCATCACTACCATCCATACCATCACTACCATCACTATCATCCATACCATCACTACCATCCATACCATCACTACCATCTATGCCATCCTACCATCCATACCATCACTACCATCCATACCATCACTACCATCTATGCCATCCTACCATCCATACCATCACTACCATCCATACCATCACTACCATCCATACCATCACTACCATTCCTACCATCACTACCATCCATACCATCACTACCATCCATACCATCACTACCATCCATACCTTCACTACCATCCATACCATCACATCCATACCATCACATCCATACCATCCATACCATCACTACCATTCCTACCATCACTACCATCCATACCATTCCTACCTTCACTACCATCCATACCATCACTACCATCCATACCATCACTACCATCCATACCATCACTACCATTCCTATCATCCATACCATTCCTACCATCACTACCATCCATACCATCACTACCATCCATACCATCACTACCATCCATGCCATCACTACCATCCCTACCATCACTACCATCCATACCATCACTACCATCCATACCATCACTACCATCCATACCATCACTACCATTCCTACCATCACTACCATCCATGCCATCACTACCATCCATACCAATACTACCATCTATACCATCACTACAATCCATACCATCACTACCATTTCTACCATCACTACTATCCATACCATCACTACCATCCATACCATTCCTACCATCACTACCATCCATACCATCACTACCATCCATACCATCACTACCATCAATACCATCCATACCATCACTACCATCAATACCATCCATACCATCACTACCATCACTACCATCCATACCATGATGGTGATGGTAGTAATCCCACTTGGGACTGGACTATCCAGCAGTAATCCCACAGAGGACTATCCATCAGTAATAACATGGGACTGGTCCACCCAGCAGTAATCTCACACTGGAATGCCCTATGTACCAGTAATCCGACTGCACTGACCTATCCATCCTACATGGGATTAACTTTTTCCATTAATCCCACATGGGACTGATGTTATTGTCTGTACCAGATAATCTATTCCAGACATTATTGTCTGTACCGCATCACTTATTCCAGACCTTATTGTTATTGTTTGCTCTACATGTATGCTTTCAATACTGCTACACCTTTGGCGGATGACCCCGCAAGGCGAGATGTTGGGGTTCTCAGAACGCTTGTTGTAATTTGGTAAGTAATCTTGCTCTCCCCCACTTTTTCAAAGAAGGGGGGGGGGCGGGATTTTTGGGTTTAGTGTATGTCAGCTTTATTCACTGGGCCTGTGGTTATTATAGGCCGGGTGATTATATCAAGGGCCATATCGTCTTTATTATACTTTTATGACCTTTGATTACATCGCTGACTCCTGTACTTCCCTTCGCCTATGCTCGGGGTCCTTTTGTTTTCGACCACTCATTCCCTCCGTCCTGCTATGGTATTCTAGCAATAAAGTATGTGAAGGTAAGTTTTACAGCGCAAGAAATATGAAAAATTTGAAAATCAATTTTCCTATTTCTAAGCTTAAACTTACCTTCACATACTGTGATGGCCCGCCCAGCCTCCCCGCTGATGGGTTATTCACACTGCGTTGAATGGGGAAGAAGGAAGTGACGTGGTCGGTCACGTGGGATCTGGGTACTCGCGCATGGGCATTGGGGCAGTACAGGGACTATTTTTTCTGTGGTAATATATTACAATAGGGCAATCGCGTAAGAACATGATAGCAATAAAGTATGTGAAGGTAAGTTTAAGCTTAGAAATGGGAAAATTGATTTTCAAATTTTTCATTTTATAGATATTTAGCTCAGGTTCTTTTCTGGTTAGGAGTTGTGCTCAAAACCCAACAATGACCTAATAAGGTAATAACAAAAAACAAACCTTTCTTTAATGTGATCATTTTATTGTGGATCGTGCATGGTCACATTAACTTGATTGACAATTCAGTCCATGATGGTATTGAGGATTGATACCAAACTAATAGTTGTGGCAAGTTCGAGAATTACGAGATTGCAATAAACCTAAACAAATGACCTGGCCGTCCAGACGATGAAAACAGAAGACAAATACATTTGTCACCATCCACTGTGCATCAAATTGGTTGGATTATGATTGCCCTTTATTTCTGTCAGATCCGGTATTCATTATTTAGCCGTCGTCCACAAAATGGCTTTTTTTGCCGGACACTTGGCATCATATCCAAATACAGTAAATTCCAAGTGATTCACCATCGAAATTCATCTAAAAAATTTGCCAATTTTTGCTCTGCCATGATTTTCTCTGGCATGATAAAACAAAAGCCTACTCATGGAACAACAAATTTCATCGTGAGTTCCTGTCGCCACGAACACCAGATCGGAGAATACAAATCCCGTGAAAGTACAGACGGTGTTTAGATTGATATAAGTGACAGTGACAGCGTTGATCAAGTGACAGTTGATGGCACCAGTGACCAGTCGTCGGTGAACAGCAGTAAATACCCATCCTTTCCCCGTTAACATCTGTATTTTATTGGTATAGAAATTCAACTTGGTATGAAGTTTAATCCCACGAAGAAAGTTGCCAATATGAAATTCATTTTTGAGAGAAAGAATAATTCCATAAATTAATCAATCTGATGTAAATTCAAAACCCAATTATTCCTTTCAATTATCTTTTATTATTATTTCAGAACAAACGAATCTTGACACTTTCTGTTTGCTGACTTGTGAAAAGCCATGATGAAGTTTTTGGAATGAGCTTTCGAAAGAAATATAAAGTGATGCAATTTTTAAGCCAAAACATTGCAATTTTTCTTTGATATTTTCTGATATGTAGATCAGTTATGTATTTTAGATTTGGAATCTGATACTGGCGGTAAGATAGAGATGAATGGTGTCGGCCATATCAGCCGGAAGCCGAAGTCTGTCGTCCAACCGGTACCAGTCCAACCTCATCGAAGTGCTGAAAATGAATTATCTGGGCCAACCAGCTGCTAACATTGGACGTTTGGGTATATCTGCTAACCATTATGCTGAAGATGAAAGTCAGATGATGATGGGATGCACCAACCAATGGTTATCTTGTAGAATGGGATCTAGTAACTAACCAGTACCAGGAAAAGTAAAGAGCATTTTCACAATGATAGTTTATTATTAATCTTGTCATATATGTAGCTTATTAATAATCTTAACACATATGGACCCGATAACTATAAATACCGCTCAACGATACATTTTTACCAAGTTAAAATACTGCATCGTCCTCAGTGCTCATCTGTTATGTCCTGTTAAAATTTTAATGAATTACGTCCATACGTCTAGCATTAGTACTGTAAATGTGATACACGACTGTTATATCTTCCCATAATATTTCCAGGAATGGTCATGCTCTAATATTTGATTCTCAAGCTTAGTAATTGAACAGTCGGTACCAGGAAATGTTGGCCGGGGTGACAATATACTTCTAACAGTACATGGTCACACAACTGCATCAGGCTATTCAGTAGATTTATTTTACGTTTGCTTTTCCATTTTAGTGGAGCCTACAAAACATGGATGGCAACAAGAGGAAAGAAAAAGAGCTCAATGTGCCCCGAGACCTCTCTGCTGTTCTGATTCAGATGCAAGAGTGGTTTAACTAAAAGGGAAGTTTCTATATTATTGTTCATTATACACCAGATTCATGTGTGGTGTAGGTATACATTTGTACATATGGAAGGAATAAATATTACTCTTCACAGGATTGCTGTAAAATATAATTCGAAGATTAACACAAAAAACAATCCGACTAATCAGACCACTGTAGTCACTGATGTATCGGTGGTATCCATGGTAATGATGTATCGGTGGTATCCAAGGTAATGATGTATCGGTGGTATCCATGGTAATGATGTATCGGTGGTATCCATGGTAATGATGTATCGGTGGTATCCAAGGTAATGATGTATCGGTGGTATCCATGGTAATGATGTATCGGTGGTATCCAAGATAATGATGTATCGGTGGTATCCATGGCAATGATGTATCGGCGGTATCCATGGTAATGATGTATCGGCGGTGTCCATGGTAATGATGTATCGGTGGTGTCCAAGATAAAATGATGTATCGGTGGTATCCAAGGTAATGATATACTGGTGGTATCCAAGGTACGGTAATGATGTATCGGTGTTATCCAAGGTAATGATGTATCGGTGTTATGATGTATCGGTGGTATCCAAGCTAATGATGTGTCGGTGGTATCCAAGGTAATGATGTATCGGTGGTATCCATGGTAATGATGTATCGGGTGTATCCAAGGTAATGATGTATCGGTGGTATCCAAGGTAATGATGTATCGGTGGTATCCATGGTAATGATGTATCGGTGGTATCCAAGGTAATGATGTATCGGCGGTATCCAAGGTAGTGATGTATGGGTGGTATCCAAGGTAATGATGCATCGGTGGTATCCAAGGTAATGATGTATCGGTGTTATCCAAGGTAATGATGTATCGGTGGTATCCAAGGTATAGATGTATCGGTGGTATCCAAGGTAATGATGTATCGGTGGTATCCAAGGTAATGATGTATCGGTGTTATCCAAGGTAATGATGTATCGGTGGTATCCAAGGTAATGATGTATCGGTGGTATCCAAGGTAATGATGTATCGGTGGTATCCATGGTAATAATGTATCGGTGGTATCCAAGGTAATGATGTATCGGTGGTATCCATGGTAATGATGTATCGGTGGTATCCAAGGTAATGATGTATCGGCGGTATCCAAGGTAGTGATGTATGGGTGGTATCCAAGGTAATGATGCATCGGTGGTATCCAAGGTAATGATGTATCGGTGTTATCCAAGGTAATGATGTATCGGTGGTATCCAAGGTATAAATGTATCGGTGGTATCCAAGGTAATGATGTATCGGTGGTATCCAAGGTAATGATGTATCGGTCGTATCCACGGTGATGATGTATCGGTGGTATCCACGGTATAGATATATCGGTGGTATCCAAGGTATAGATGTATCGGTGGCATCAATGGTAATGATGTATCGGTGGTATCCGTAGCAATGATGTATCGGTGGTATCCGTAGCAATGATGTGTCGGTGGTATCCACGGTAATGATGTATCGGTGGTATCCACGGTGATGATGTATCGGTGGTATCCACGGTATAGATGTATCGGTGGTATCCAAGGTATAGATGTATCGGTGGTATCCAAGGCATTGCTGTATCGGTGGTATCCAAGGTAATGATGTATCGGTGTTATCCAAGGTAATGATGTATGGGTGGTATCCAAGGTATAGATGTATCGGCGGTCTCCAAGGTAATGAGGTATCGGTGGTCTCCAAGGTAATGGTGTTAATGCTCTAGAAGCTGAACTGTTCCATCTAGACATTAAATTTGGTATACAGCATTGACGTGTGGTAGAGCTCAATTGAGCCTATTGAAATTGGATACATTTTGATGGTTTTTGTGGTTTCCATGGCAACAAGACGGAAAATATCCATGTAACGACGTTGACGCTCTACAAGCCGGACCATTGCAGCTGGAGATTTCAAATTTGGTATGCAACATTGCTGTGTGAAAGAGCACATGCCTATTCATATTGGATACATTTTGATGGTTTTTTGTGGTTCCCATGGCAACTAAATGGAAAATATCCATATGATTATGTTGACGCTCTAGACGCCCTGGTTCAGATTATTCTTAGGGTTTTGATTTTGTTCAGAATATTTTTGTTCTTCTGCCATATTTTTTCGCACGTGATATGTCAAATTATTTGTTATAGTCCTCCAATGCATCCAACATCTTGCACTAAATTTATCATATTTTAATCTTTTACAAGTCACTGCTAAAGCATCTTCTGAATTCAACCAATTCTTTTAGGCTTTTTCATATGCATTTTTCATCCATTGTCTACCAATATACACTGACTAAAACTGACCGGCTGAGGGGTTGTTGCAACTTTTAGGTGCTGCCTCATGTTATCTTTGATATTTCCTAATGTGTACATTAGTTTTCTATTTTAGTTTTCCGCCATCTAATACTTGCCGTATGATAGAGATTTATGGAGCTGGCGATATCAACGAGAAGCCGCAGTCTGACGACCAACCGGTACATCAGTCCAACCTCAACGACATGTTGACAATTAATTATCTGGGCCAACCAGCTGGAAACCTTGGACGATTGGGTCAATCTACTAACCAATATGCTGAAGATGAACCTCAGATGACGATGGGATGGACCGACCAATCAATGATTATCTCGTGAAATGGGATCTATTAACTAACCAGTTAAAAGGTATAGCAAGGGAATTTTCACAGTGATAGTTTAATATTAATCTTGGCATATATGTGACTTATTAATAATCTTAACACATATGGACCCGATAACTATCAATACAGTTCAACAATACATTTTACCAAGTTAAAACAGTACATCGTCCTCAGTGCTCATCTGATATGTTCAGTTAAACTTTTAATGAATTACGTCCATACGTCCAGCATTGGTACTGTAATATAATACACGATTGTTATATCTTGCTATAATATTTCCAGGAATGCTCTAATATTTGATTATCAAGCTTGGTAATTAAACAGTCGGTACCAGGAAATGTTGGACGGGGTGACCATATACTTCTAACAGTACATAGTCACACAACTACATGTATATCAAGCTATTCAGTAGATTTTCTGGATTTAATTCACGTTTACTTTCCCATTTTAGTGGAGCCCACAAAACATGGATCGCAACAAGAGGAAAGAAAAAGAGCTCAGTGGGATAATTATAAATATAGCTTGGAATATAGGGATGGGATATTTCAAGTTTCTGACTTGCACCAACCTTGTTGTCCAGTCTGTTGTGGTGTTTTTCAGCAAACAAAAGAACCATTGTGTAAATCTTGTATGTCAATTCTGATAATAGTAATTTATGCAAGACTTTGTTTGTGTTTGCTGTTACCAAATATCGATTGACGATAATGAATTTTGCATTGCAGGACTTTGCTGATCCGAGGACAAATCCGAGGTCTGTCAACTAACACTGCCACGACGATATGCTGAAGATGAATTTTTTACAGCCATCCAACCACGCACTAGGGCAATGCTGAAATGTATCAACTAACCAGTATGATGACCTATGCGAAAGATGAATGTTGCCAGCCAACCAACCATAACAGAGGACAATGATGACGTCTATCAACTAACCAGTATCATGACGTATGGGTTGAAGATGAATGTTTGACACCCAACCAACCATAACCTAGGACAATGATGACATATATTAACTAACCAAATCTATGCTGAAAATGAACCACGAGAGCCAACCATCTTTAACATAGGACAATGCCGTGAAATATATATGCTGAAGATGGATTGTGACAGCCAACCCTGTGTAATATAGGACAGAGATGACATCTGTCAACAAACCATTATGATGACCACAATGCTGAAGATCAATTGTGACAGCCAACCATCCATAACCTAGAACAATGATACTTCTATCAACTATCCAGTATGATTACCTATATGCTGAAGATGAATTGTCAGACAAGCATCCAAAACATAAGGCGATGATGATATCTATTAGTTAACCAGTAGGATGACTTATATTCTGAAGATGAATTGTGAAAGCCAACCATCTATAATATAGAACAATGATGACATCTGTCATCTAACCAGTATGATGACCTCTATGCTGAAGATAAATTGTCAGACAAGCATCCATAATCTTGGACAATGATGACCTCTATCAACTAAGTGTCCTCACCATTTTGCTGAAAATGTTTTTGGACCAACCAACTGGTAACCTTGGATGTTTGGGCTATCTACTAACCGATATGCTGAAGATGAACCTCAGATGATGATGGAATGTTCCAACCAATGGCTATATTGTACAATGAAACCTAGCAACTAACCAGTACCGGAAACCAGGTATAGTAAGGGGCAATATCACAATGAAAGTTTATTTTTATTCTTGACAAATATGTATTCGATAATTATAAATATAGCTTGGAAGAGAGATGGGATATTTCAAGTTTCTGACTTGTACCAGCCTTGTAGTCCAGTTATTTGTGTGTTTCCCAGCAAAGAAAAGGATCATTGTGTAAATTTTGTATGTCAATTCTGATAATAGTAACACATTCAAGACTTCGTGTTCACGGTTTCAAAGAACGATGGATGATGATGAACTTTACATTGTAGGACTTTGACCCCGCCAGTGTCCTCGAATCAGCAGTCAGCTAACATAAACTAGGGCAATGATAACGTCTGTCAGCACACAGTGTCATGACCAAAATGCTGAAGACGAATAGTGACAGCCAATCATCTATAACCTAGGACAATGATGACATCTATCAACTAACCAGTGTCGTGACCTACATGAGGAAAATCAATAGCGACAGTCAACCATCTATAACCGAGGACAATGATAACATCTATCAGTTAACCAGTGGCTTGGCTTATATGCTGAATTGTGGACCAATAAATCACTTAGCCTTTAGGACCAATGAGGTCTATTAACAGTCGAACAAATAATTAATATAACGAAAGGAATTCTGATCCAATCATCGAGGTGAACTGAACTTTTCTTATACACAGGCAAGCCGCTACAAACCATAACCTCTTCGTAACTAGTTGGTTACTGTTTGGTGGAGTACTGATTGGTACTGGTGGGAAACGTCCTCTTCCAGAACCGTCTGATCTTTACCATCCAGTTACTACGTATTACCCACTGATTGGCTACCATACAGTTAAATGTACAATCAGTTACCATTATATTACCAAACCAATTGTTCACACTTGGTTACATATTGGTGACAATGCAGTAACGCGTCGGTATACCTTGATTGGTTAGTGCGTGTCACAAGTTGTCTAGGCGGGTCGGATAGTAAAACACACACACACACCACGTTTCACAAGATTGACGATGACACTACAACACAAGAGTCCCGCGTCGGATCCGGCAACATTCACTGCATAACCCCGCAATGTTCCGATACGCGACGCGTTCTTCTGGACAAAACAAAGTCACTTGAAAAGCAATGAGGAGATCACATTTCCGTTCCCTGGCTTCCGGCTGTCAAGCATACTATGGCGTTACCACTCCTTCTCACGTCTGGAGTACACACGTGGGCCGATCACACAGTTAAGCCTATGTTATTGCTCCTTTTTCCGTATGGAGCACAATAACAGCCCGCTCATTCCCTTCTGTGTCGCTGCTCCCTCTCACAATTGGAACACACGTCTACTGATCGCCCAGTCCTGACACTCACGCCACTACTGTCCACTCAAGCTCTCTCCTGGCTCATGGACCAGCCACCTCCTATGCAATGAAGAAAACAAAAGCCAGAATTGAAAAGATTAGCCATGCTGTCCTACCAAACCAGACAAGAATCAAAAATGCACAGTATGCATACATGGTTTGTTCATAGATCAAATTCCTAGGTACATTCAGCAAAAAAACAAAACGGCTAGATATCAGCACTTACAACTACTGGGGTACACACAGCTTATAACAGACCCGTCTTGCTCCAGGGTTGGCTTCCAAGTGAAGTTAACCATACCTTTACCTCCTATATATACATATCACTTACATAACACCATCCACACGCATTCATCCAAAACTTAGGTTCTCTGTAAAATACAGAAGCACCAATGATTTACATGAGAATAAAAACAAGGATAGTGTGCAGCTTTACCACATTAGAATACTGCTTTTGCTGATGCTTAAGCAGTGCATGCAAATATCCTGGTGCAGGCCCATTAACATTAGCATATTACAGACATCAATCCCACAGTATGATTCCTAGTCAAATATAATCACCCCGAATATTTGCATAATCCATAGCCCAGCATCAACAGCAAGATACAGGACACATCTGTAAAAATACCAAAGCACAAATTGCTACACACAGTCGAAAAACAGGCTGACCTCCATGTGCCTCTTACACCAAGGATAATAATGAGGACACCTCAGGCCACCCAATGCATCTATTCACACAATACATCCAGCTCTAAATCTCAACCCTAGTACATCTGCATTTAACATGGCATGAAATACAAGCTGTGGTTTCATATTAGGCCGCTCAAAATAATTTCCTGTTGCACATATATACAAAGTTTGTGACAGTGCGCAGTTACGACGATACAGCTCACCAATCCCCAGTGTACGAGTTGTCACAGCGAAACAGCTCACCAATTACCAATATACGAGTTGTCAGAGCATTTCCATCACAGCTCTCTAGATTTGTATATAATACCGCTTATGCCGGTGCTAGGGGCCGTGTGGTCATGTCATCCAAGTTGCCACATGAACAGGTACAATACAAGCGTACCCGAGATACAACACATGTCACGAATCGTTTGATTCTTGGTATGCGCTTTAGAATAGGTTAACCAGAAGACTATACTGTGCAGTCATGTGGCTCTGTCAGTATGTCGGCACGTCTTCCTACTTCCCTTGTATGTGTTGTAACTGAATAGCTACCATCCCATTTCTGTTTGCCAACAATTCCTCTTGACTGCATGACAGTGGTAGGAAAGATCTCCGTTTGGTACCGTTCATTAACTGACCAGTAGCCTTCAGAACTGTACAGTGCTGAAAATTCGCGATCGTGGTTGCTAACAATCGGTTAAAATCAGTTAATGTCATTTACTGCCACGTGTTAACTACACAGTACTGTTTAGCCAAGACTTCACGGTACCAAGCTTAGCATTTCCGTTCAGTACCAATTGGTTACCTTGAGGTTACCAACATGAAAATGAATGGTATATGAGGGTACATAACTGAATGGTGCAAGTTTGTCTGTCTATTATTTCAAAGAGGTAAGACAGAGAGAGAAATAAGGATTAACGTCGCATTCAGCAATATTTCAGCTATACAGCGACGAGCCCGAAGTGGTAATGTGAAGCAATCCCTAACATAATCTTTGCTTTGTGGTTACCACTCATAATTTATACCTCCAACCTTAGGTATTTCATCCAAAGGTTTTTATCTTGTTTTTTTTGTGGTTTCCGCCTTTTAAATAAAAATTGCCTGGTATAGATTGTTTTTGCTTACACAAAGATTTCGGGCTTGCCTTATTTATCTTCGGTTTTGTAGTTACCACAGGACTGCCATCGGGGAAGGCTAATGGTCAACTTGGTTATCAGAATACTAAAACCTCTCCAATGAGCATTGTACCTATGGTCATACTTGTGACGCTATGAAATGAATTGTGGGAAAGAGATATCCT
>JAVTVY010046444.1:0-21016 GCA_036873755.1 Hanleya hanleyi
ATGATGAACACCCTCCTTCAAGCTCTGTATCGTGACGAGTTCCTATCCATGCATTCTGTTGGCGGGGGGAAGCGAACCGGGGGCCTCCAAGCAAAGCCAGACATGGATCCCAGTCATGTCCGGGAGATTGCAAGTAAGTATAACAGACACTTTTTTGTGAAAATTAATTGGTGGCAATAAAAAAATCAACCTGAATAAAGCCTATATGCACATCAGCTTCTCTCAGTTGAGGTCAGTTTTTTGTAGGGGCCATTTCCATAGACTGGTCCATTATAACTACACTTGAACTCATGGCAACCTGGAAAGAGTTACACCATCGCACCCCGTCACACAATTTTTCCTCAGAATCATTATGCGTTTATTACTCTGCTCCCATCTTTGTAGACCTGGTTATGTCCCCATCAATTATATTGAACCATCTCTATTGTTGACTATTCAGTCAATGTTACCACTTTAATAATAAGCTGTATTATTTTACTTGACAAATATCATAGACTTGAGTTACCTCCCTTTGAAAGATGTAGACCTGGTTGATGTGGCCATCTTAAAATGATAAGGAACATTCTCTTGTGTTGATTATTCAGTCAGTGGTACCACTTTATTTATACGCTGTATTATCTTACTTGACACGCATCATAGAATTGAGTTACCTCCCTTTAAAAGATGTAATTCTATGTTGGTCAGTTTACAGCTTGGGGTATAATATCTGCAGTTTATCTATAGTATATATTTCTTTCTTTTTCAGATTCAGTGCAGCAACAATTCCACCAGAAGACATTGTCGGAGATAAAGTTCTTCATGCGAGAGAAACTTAACAACGCTGCAAAGAATTTGAAATGAAGAAGCTGAAGAAATGAGGGGATAACATTGATTGTTACTTTAGTATAGGAAACAGACACACAAGGAAAGACCGACTCACATATATTATGTTTACTGTATAAATATTTTGTCTTGCTTCATTAAATCAGTTGAAACTTCACCCAACCATTTTTTCTTGTATTCGTTCCTGGGAAATAAGTCTGCACTTTCTTATCCGATGAGTTGCATTTGCAGTGAATTCGAGAGTTGCTGTTGCAGAATCACAGTTTCATTGTTTGTGGAACCCCACTTTATCTCCACACAGCCATCATTTTCTTAAAAGTTTACCATTAACAATACTCATTCTGATACAGTTCTTTTAGAGACCATTATATTCGATTTTGAACAATTGTCTGTAGAAAATTGCATGGCGAAAAAATATGATAATTTGTTAATTTATGGGGAGTGTGTTTTAGATACCATGGTAATTTGTTGACTAATTGTAAGGTAAAATATCACAATGAATCCCAAGATTGGATGATTACCATGGTTAAAAAGCCATGATAAAAGTATGGTAAAAAAATTGTATGCTAATTGCATGAGGCAGAATATGATAATTTGGTAATTTATGGTGAATGGTTTGTAGATACCATGGTAATTTGTAGGTTAATAGTAAGGTAAATACCACGGTGAATCCCAGGATTGGATGAATAACACGGTTAAAAACTATGGTAAAAGTATGGTAAAAAAAACCACGTTTTTTTGGGACAGGTAATTACCATGGTAATTACCACGGTAATTTGTATGGTAATTACCACGGTTTTGTATGGTAATTACCACGGTAATTTGTATGGTAATTACCACGGTTTTATATGGTAATTACCACGGTAATTTGTATGGTAATTACCACAGTTTTGTATGGTAATTACCACAGTAATTTGTATGGTAATTACCACGGTTTTGTATGGTAATTACCACGGTTTTGTATGGTAATTACCACGGTAATTTGTATGGTAATTACCTGTCCCAAAAAACCGTGGTTTTTTTACCATACTTTTCACCGTGGTTTTTTTTTATAAGGGTTAAGAGCAATTCTCTAGCCCAGAACCCAAAAACAAAATCTGAAATCGAGAAAAAGATCGACCGGAATAATTATTTACTTTAACCTACATCCCGAATCCTACAGTCAATAGGCGGCTTTCGCCTTTGAAGTATTTCAACGCAATTAGCACCAAATTCTAATCAGGCACGAAGTAAAATTTAGCTTAACGCAAGCTAGTTCCTTGAATGAGAGAATCAGTTCACTAGGATCCGATGATATCAGCAAGAATCGCTAACCTCTGTGTCATTCCCCAGTCGTGCATTTCCGAGACAGCCCCTTGTCTGCGAAAATAACAGGACTGTGTCTTATGTTCGCCATGAACCCTTGACACACGTCGTGTCCTGCAGCGCTCACAGGGTGAATTATTGTCGCGAGACTTATACCGTGTCCCAAGCAGCGATACGTATACCGTGTCCCAAGCTGCGATACGAGATCAAAAAGCTACCTAGGTCTCTTTTCTAGAATAGCCGTTTAAATGTTGGCATGTGTCAGAGATACAACCCTTAGGAGGGTTCTCTGTCATTTCAGTGATACAACCATTTGCAAGGTTCTCCTTCACTTCCAAAATGCTTTTCTCACTTCAAATTCGGCCAGTGTCAAGTTTTCACACTGCATGTCCACGAGCTTATATTCCAGCTATGAATAATCTTTCACTATACAAATCTTCAAATTACATTTAAGGTGACTTCGCAACCATGATAGTTCAGTATATTGTCGTGTACCACACGATGAGGCCTTCCCCATTTGTTTTTTTTTTCGGATTCACATCGATACGCCTAGTCTTGACGATCTTTTTATATCATTCACCATAATTTGTTGGCTCATTTTGTTAAGCATACTTCGCCTGCTTGGCTTACCTGTATCGATTTAATCGGAAACTCTCCAAATCCACAGGTTAACGGTCTCCCTATGCGGTTGAAACCGGTCACAAGTATACTATCTAGTACAAAATAACATCACAATGACAGCATCTAAGGCATTCTTGCAATATTGGGTATATGAGTGATAAAACACCCCAAATAACATGTTCCTTTAAGAAAAACCACTGGAAACATGTAAACGTTTGAAGACCTACCATAACAGCTTGCTCTAAGCTGTAGCCAATAACTTTGATCATGCGTCTGGAAACACATATCACGAATCGTTAGATTTTTGGTATGTGCTTTAGAATAAGTTAACCAGAAGACTATACTGTGTAGTCATGTGACTCTGTCAGTATGTCGGCACCTCTTCCCACTTCCCTTATATGCGTTGTAATTTTTACTTGTATATGGCGAGATGCTGCTGGTGGACGTTTCGTCCCCGAGGCACGCCCCCTGTACAGACCTGTTGGTCTTTGATATATGTTGGCATTGTGGGAAGTTTATGCTGGGTCGACATCGGGCCTTACAGGCTAGTCTTTTGTGTTAAATGCCGTCATTTTCATCTGACGACGATACAGCTCACCAATTCCCAGTGTACGAGTTGTCACAACGACACAGCTCACCAATTACCAATATACGAGTTGTCAGAGCATTTCCATCATACATGTAGCTCTCTAGATTTGTATCTAATACCGCTTATGCCGGTGCTAGGGGCCGTGGGGTCATGTCATCCAAGTTGCCACATGAACAGGTACAATAAAAGCGTTCCTGAGATACAACACATATCACGAATCGTTATATTTTTGGTATGTGCTTTAGAATAAGTTAACCAGGAAACTATACTGTGAAGTCATGTGACTCTGTCAGTAACTCGACACCTCTTCCCACTTCCCTTATATGTGTTGTAATTCATGATTGTGTGATAACAGTAGGAAGAACACAGATTCTTCACCATTTTTTAGGCTAAAAAATTGAGGCTAAAAGCGGAGGTGACGTCAACGGAAGTGACGTCACGATGAAGTCACATCCGGCCAAAAGTCACATCCGGGGCACATCCAGGTCAAAGGCCACATCCGGGTGAAAAATCACTTCCGGTGACTTCCGATCACGTGAACATGAGTGGTCTCCCCCTACATAGAAGACCCCAGTGACTTCCAACGTTAATCTCAGATAGTCTACATCTCAAAGAAGTGAGGATGCACCTACCTTTTGGAATCGTATTGTGAGAGCAGCTATTAATACTTACGCTGCAGCGATCGAGGACGCCGGACAGAATAACTTACAAGAGGCGTACATCCAAATGCGTTCCAACATCATGAAAACAGCCACGGCGATCTATGAACAGTATATCCCGCTACCGCTTGAAATGAGAGACGACCCCACGCTCAGGTCCATCATGAAGACCAAGCGTCACTTGGAAGAGGATATGGGGCTACCACCCACCGAGGCCCTGGAAAATGCGATCAGAATGCGCAAACAACTGTTTGGGGACATGCTGCCTGAACAATATCCTGGACTGTCCGACGAGGATTAGAACATACGGATCAGAGCGAACATGACCGAAGATTGAACTTTCTGATAGGACGGCTTCTGATTGGACAAGGCCATACTTGACTTTGAAACATACCCAACGTGGATCCCCCAACGTGGATATGATGTACTGGAGGGGATAATAAACTATATGAACACTTATGAACGTGTCGATCTTCCGCTCTTTATATGTTAAAATCCAATCCTAAATTTACATACACCCACTGAGTCACCTTGCCTTTCTCGGCAGACCACCACCTCCGGGTGTCCACCGGGCGTCAACGCCCGGTGGTGGTATCTGTACATATAGGGATGAGTTCATTACTGAAAAACCTGTCCACAAAAGTCACAGGGTAAATATACTTGGTTTCAGCTTTCTCTACTACTAAGGGGCAACCCCCCAAAATGCCCACTTTTGCTACTACTCCTACTGATGACGTCACCATTGTCGTCACAGATGACGTGGGCATGCCTCAAGTCGTGGTCTACACACCGAGAGCTTCACTTTGACACCCCACACGACGCGTTCGGACCACAGATGGTCCATTTCTACCCCAAAACAACTTCCTTCACACCCCCAAAACGCCCACTGTCGCTACTACTCGTACTGATGACGTCACCGATGACGTCACAGACGACATGGACACACGACACCCAACACTGTCCATTCGGACCAAGAATGGTCCATCTCTACCCCAAAACGAACCTTTAAATGCCTGCTTTCTATACTACGGTCAGACTGTGCATGCGCAGAATGATGAAACCGGAGTAGACACCAGTCCAATCTGACGCTACCCCAAGAGAACTTCAAAATAAGGCCTCATACTAGACAATCGGACCACTGTCGTGTCCATCTCGACCCCAAAAACGTCCATTCAAATACACTTTGTCTACTGTGCATGCGCGGAATGACGTCACTTCCACGTCATATCCATCCAGTCGGATGCTCCCTCACGGGTGCTTCACACTGATACCTCACTCGACCCTATCGGCCCACCAGGCGGTCCACCTCAGCCCCAAAACGTCTATCCCAATACACTTTTTCTACTGCGCATGCGCAGAATGACGTCAGTTCCACGTCATACTCATCCAGTCGCACTCATCCAGTCACACTGATACCTCACTCGACTCAATCGGACCATTAGGGGTCCACCACGACCCCAAAACACCAACCCCAGCGCTACTTGCTCAATGCGCATGCGCAGAGTGTCTTTTTCAGGAAGTTTCACCGCTTGGCTTCGAAACTCGTGTTTCCATCGTGTTCTACGTGGTGAGGCGGAAAAAACAAGGTCCCGCACCCATACCGCAAATGACCAGGAGTGGGTTTCCCATTAGGTTGAAAATTGTCCACTCCGCATAGATTAACATTGGAAGTCAATGGGGTCTTCTATGTAGTGGGAGATCACTCTTGTTCACGTGACCGGACGTCAAAAGAAGTGACCTTTGACCTGGATGTGACCTTTGACCGGATGTGACGTCATCGTAACGTCATCGGAAGTGACGTTACCTTCGCGATCAGCCTCACTTTCTGAGCATCAAAAATGGTAAGGAATCGGTGTTCTTCCTACTACTTGTGATTCTGATACAAATAAACGCGAATGAGATATTTGAAGCGCTATCAAACTCCTTAACCCTATCTGGCCTGGGCGATTTGGGGTGTACCGCAGCCTGGGGTGTGTGAGGGGGGGGGGCGGAAAGTGGCTCTACTAGAAAATGTAAAAAATCCAAGATGGCCGCCATAATGACGTCACTGTGACGTAATTTCCAAAAATAGCGTTTTGGGCGATTTTTCGGTCAGAATTTTCGAATTTTTCATTTTTGTTTTTTCTTCGCAAAATCTACATGATAAATTAGTAAAAAATAATCTGATATGAAATAAAATAAGTTTTACCCATTTTTCGGTACAGAAAAGCAAATTTTTTGAAGAAATATGACAAAAACATCACTTTTCTGGTACCCTACATGGCCGCCATTTTGACTTTACCCATGATCCTCTGCTCGGGAGGTCATGCAAATAGGCTCAAAATGCCCCCAATATGATAATCGAAAAAGTCACGGAGTTTCAGCTCTCAATGTTTTGTCGTTCCGGACATAGAACAGAAAAAAAACAATAGGGGGGGGGGAGAGGGGGGGCGGAAAGTGCCCTTCCCCCCCCCCCCGCCCAGGCCAGGTAGGGTTAACTGTTCATTATACAGTCGGTGTCGGTGTATTGCTGATAGCGATGACTTCTATCGTTATCCCTTACACTATCTAGTTGACGTCATTCACTACGATAAATTGGTATGACGTTCTATGGAGTGCATGTCTTCTGGGCAGGACCATCTACGATCGAATAGTATGCAAATTATTGCTGTAATCTTTATTTGGTGACTTATTCATGAGAACTTCAGTGGGAAGGGCTTCACCATGTTTATCTTGCCGCCAGTATGTAACCGTTCAATATCGTTAAGTTGATCAAAATTAATAACCTGGTGAATGCAAGACTTTGAACCGACATTCAGTAGGCACAAACAATATCCCGTCCAAAATGGAAATACCTCACTCACAAGACGCCATTATAATCGCAATTAAGGCATGAAGGCATGCAATTTAAATATAAATGAATATCAAGCCTGGACTCCTGCAGGACAATGTTGCTGGCAGATACCATATTGATCAGATCTGACCTGTTTTGAAGAACATAATTTTCTTTAGCTGTACAGACGTATGCATGACAGGGGGCAAGAATAGGTACAGTGAGTCCTCTATACTTTGGTTAGAGCGTACTTGTGTGACAGCAGATTATCCTTCGCACAGTAAAGTGTCAAAAAGTTTGGCATATGGCGTATGCATATACATGTCACTTTTAACATTTTCTGGATTCCGTGAATAAACACTGCGTGAAAATGCAAGTTTCCATTTTTTAGAAACTGTAACGTTACAGGTTTCCGCTGATTTTGCGGAATTGGTAACTTGAGTCATTCTCCCAGTGAAACTGTGACGATTTCAATCAATGTTAGAAATAATTATCGGAGAACCTCAGCCGAAAAGGCCTGGAACATCATGATGTCCCATCGACATTAACAAATGTGTTGACCCCTATGCTATTACTACACGCTCCATACAGATTATTGAATACTGCCGTACAACGCCCGGCTTCAAATAGCTGGAAACGGATAATTTTTTTACTCAAGAAACTTTGTTGTGGCAACACCGGTGTCTTTGATGCAGCTGTCTGGAATTGATCGTGAATAAGAATAAGTCTGTCTTGTCCACTATCTTTCATCGTGGCGAGCTAGCGTATCGAGCGATCCGTTACACTGGCTTGATTAGTTACCCATAGCAGTTATGGATACAAATAGCTCGAGGTGTCGCTCTCAAGGTGTCGAACCAATCGTTAAGCGCGTTTAGTCAGCTCATTGCTGCGATGTTTGGATTTGGACTGGTTTAAATTTCATCGCTGGGCCAAACTATCTTATTGTCGGGTTGAAATCGACATCGGGCGTAAAAACAAAAATAGAAAAAAAATGCAAGGATCGGATACAGATATGCCGAAACAAGCACGGGGTGAAATATACGACATTGTACAATAAAGGCAACGACTCCAGAACTAAAAAGTTCCAGATAAAGCCTCTGCAAGTCGAAAAATACACGTCTTGTCTTGCCGAATATCACATTTCTCAGAATATGGTATGGTGATGTCATGACCCTATAAATAATCCGTTGTCCATATTTGATTGGCTATTCGAAGAATATGAACATTTCTCGTTTGAAAAATAAAAACAATATTATCATCGCTTGCCATATTTAGAGATCCCCACACAGAGACCAAACAAAATCCTCGCTGTATGGTGTTGGCAATCTCATATCTTGATCGGCTATATGACATCACGTGCGTTTACGGCTTGAAATGTTTACCCCCTTCACTAGATCAAGGCTAATGACGGAACTTTAAAGTAGTATTTAACTTGAAACGTGAAGGCGAGATTAACCTTGCCTTGTACAGATAGATACCTTCGAGCACACGCTTTCATAACTGCCAATTTGATTAGATAACGATCGTGTCATTATTCGGGTACTGTACAATGCCGGATGAGAGTTTAGGTGCGGTACTGTTTTGCAAGAAACTAGGGTGTGTATCTATATTAGCTAGTTTGGATCTATATATTATAGTTAATGTCTATATATTCGATATTAAACAGGTTGTGTCTATATATTTTCATTTCATGCCTGCTTGCATATTCTGATAATCGTGCCTTGTGACTGGAGTCTTTTGATTGTGGATGCGCAAAGTCTTTAAGAAGGATGACTGTAATTTGCCGGATCTGACTCTTTCATATGGTGCAGTTCTTCATTCTGACTCTTTCATATGGTGCAGTTCTTCATTCTGACTCTTTCATATGGTGCAGTTCTTCATTTTGCCTCCCTGTATAACCCGTAAGAAAGGTTTTCATCTTGCAGCTAAATTTTCAACCACGTTTGATGCTTCAGATTTAAAGCGCTCATCTGGTTCTCATTTTACATGAAAGTTAATGTCATCTTTCCGCCCACCTCAGGTCTGAATGAACTCAAATGTGACGCGTTCACATTTTCCAATGACACTGGATTGATTGCAGGCCTTCTTCTTGGAAACTGGTATCAAAACATTGTAATTTGAGTGATTTTAAGCCTTGCCTTATGTGTAACTGAAGAGATTTAACATATTAGCTTTCCCTACCTATGACATATCTCAGTTGTATGATGCAAACCTACTGGGTGTAACTGATTGTATATATTTGAAGTTTGCAACAGTTCAATGTATCACACCGCATTAGGCGACATTATTGACGTAAAAAATTGTTTTTCGAAACGAATGTCATGCTGGTGACCCCGACATGGAGAGCAAGGTGATGGAAATGCTAGTGTGTGAAGGTGAGACTGCCTTGGAAATAACACTGCAAAACGGAATAACTTATGGCGACATTTCGATTTAATGCGATTTAAGATTATTCTAGTTTTTTCGTGAATTAATTAAATACCGTAAGTCTACATATGATAATACACATGCTTTCGATGCCACAACAGCTTAAACTTACCCTAAACTATAGACGATGTTTCAAACAATATGTCGAAATTTTCCATTGCTCCTTTCAAATGACACTACTATAATAGTTATCTATTGCCTATAGTGACATTGCCTCTGCCGTGTGACGTCAGCGCTTGATCGTGTGATATCGGTGCGAGATCGTGGGACATCACATTGACGAGTTGTTTTTTCATAAGACATCGAGAATTGCGGAATATCACGTGATGGTGTCTCAACCAATTAAAATAAACGAATACACAGTGAGGTATAATAATACGGGTTGTAGAACATGTACCTGTAACATGGGGAGCAACTCGTCGTGGCATGATTCAACAGGATACAAGTAGAGTTGTGTCCCATCTTATGTCAGATCATGGTGCACCAACTTAGAAGATATCCGGATTACGTACATTTAATTAGAACTAAGTCGTGAATATGACGCATATTATGAAGGATTGAAATTTAAATTGAATCAATAATATGCGTAGGACGGTGTGTTTTTGAAAGGTAATACATCCGGAAAATACAAATAGTGACAAGGGATTTATATCTTGGGCGTCTTTTTTTTTCGTTTTCGCTAATGCACATGCTGCTTGCATGGGAAAACTTTCTTGCATTTCACAACTAAGCTATCTGGTACAAACTAGTAATAGGGATACCTTATTCAAGCACAACACCAATATCAAAGCAGGCATAACATATTAATAAGCAGAATATTAACAAGCAGCAAGCTAATACCAATAGTTACGTGCAAGACGCGATTTGAATGACGTCGGTGTGGAGGCTAAGACTGTCCGGTGGCTAAGACTGTCCGACATTTTTCGCCCCATTGGGGACAAGTGGCCGTTCTTGGTTGCAATAGAAAAGGATATGAAAAGGAAAACTAATCACCAGGGCTTTCTTATCCATCACACCGGCTGCACACCTCTAACTTTCTGACGATTTTCTCTCGTCATCTAGTTGTTTTGGGGAATATAATTGTCTGTATCTTGTTGAAAATCCTACGCAAGATTTAAATCTACGCAGATTTGTATGCTTTCATCATTTTCATAATTTTTTTCTGGAATAAGTTTATATAAAATTTCAGAATCTCATTACAATGTGAAGTAGAAACTTAATTGAAGGATGAACAGGCAACTGTGCACAGTAAAGAATAATTTTCTTGCAAATTTCTTGAAATTTCTCAGATTTCCTTGAATTTCTTAAATAGGAAAAATACGTTATTCCCTCTGTGATACAATGTTTAGAAAGTTCCAAACAATCATTAAGACGTTTTGGGGGATAGTGTCTGGCAGTTATTGGGCATTTCCAAAGTTTATAAATCTGTTACAATTTTTGTCTTGTCAGTAAGGTATGATTTTACTATCTCAAACAAGAAAAATAAGAAAAACCTTCCAATTTTTTATAATGGGTGCCTGACAAGAATTATTATCTTAAATTTTCTCAAAATTTTAAGAAATTGTAAGAAACTAATTCTTGTCAGACAAACATTTTAAGAAATTGGAAGATTTTTCTTATTTTTTCTTGTTTGAGAATAAATCATATCTTACTGACAAGACAAAAATTGAAACAGATTTATAAACTTTGGAAACGCCCAATAACTGCCAGAAACTATCCCCCAAAGCGTGATAATATTTATTGTTCGGAACTTTCTAAACATTGTATCACAGAGATAATAATGTAGTTTTCCTATTTAAGAAATTCAAGAAAATCTAAGAAAATTATCTTTGCTGTGTGAAGACTGTCCGGGGAGATAGATGTCAATGTGTTGAGTACTTTGAGTTGAAGAGGATTTATTACAGAAGTTACGCAACAGTCTTACGGTTGTCTAGAATAAAATGAAAAAATACCTGTCGGTGACACCGACCACAGGATAGAATGTCAACGGAACCAGTACCTCAATATTTGAATACATAATACTGAAAGCTACCGCATGTCGGTATGGGATGGCACATTAGCATAACTCGAGAGCGCAATCTCGCGCATAAATAGTTGCTACTTACAATTGTTAATTTGTTAATTCAGAACCCATCAACAGTTTCAAGAGCGGCCTAAACAAGAAAACAAAAGAGTGAGTTTTACAAGTAAGCACACACGCGATATGTACTGTAAATTTAAATGGTCTTTGTCAAACTTTGTCTTAGTACCAACCTTAAGATTCAAGATAAATTCAAGGTACACTATACGAAGTCACAAACAAATGGATACGTACATGGTTACCCATTCAATCCCACTGAGACCCATCTTCGGGTAGGTACATTTTGATACTACTTCTCGGCGCTAATTCTGCTAAACGTCATCAATTAGCATGGGCTATATTCTTTAGCCAATCGGGTGAAATCTGTCAAATTACCGTTCCTTAATTCTTCGTACTTTATTCCTTCCTTGTTTTTGGTTGAAGACCATGTAATAGATATTCTAAAACTGGTGTCCAAACTATAACATGTAGTGTATTTCTAAAAACCAGCGCTACGCCTGATTAAGGCCGAATAACTTACAACATCGAGAGATATGGTTCCACAAACCAGCGCTACGGCTGATTAAGGCCGAATAACTTACAACATCGAGAGATATTGTTCCACAAACCAGCGCTACACCTGATTAAGGCCGAATAACTTACAACATCGAGAGATATGGTTCCACAAACCAGCGCTACGCCTGATTAAGGCCGAATAACTTACAACATCGAGAGATATTGTTCCACAAACCAGCGCTACGCCTGATTAAGGCCGAATAACTTACAACATCGAGAGATATTGTTCCACAAACCAGCGCTACACCTGATTAAGGCCGAATAACTTACAACATCGAGAGATATTGTTCCACAAACCAGCGCTACGCCTGATTAAGGCCGAATAACTTACAACATCGAGAGATATTGTTCCACAAACCAGCGCTACGCCTGATTAAGGCCGAATAACTTACAACATCGAGAGATATTGTTCCACAAACCAGCGCTACGGCTGATTAAGGCCGAATAACTTACAACATCGAGAGATATTGTTCCACAAACCAGCGCTACGGCTGATTAAGGCCGAATAACTTACAACATCGAGAGATATTGTTCCACAAACCAGCGCTACGGCTGATTAAGGCCGAAGAGCTTACAACATCGAGAGATATTGTTCCACAAACTGGAGATTCCAAAGCCATCTTATGGAAGGTGCAGGATATCGAAGTGTTGAATGCGCATTCCATATAATGATAAAAATAACGTCTGTTCAATAATCGAAAACTTATTTCGTATTGCATGTAACATCAATTTCAAGTGCGTATGAAATACAGATAATACAAAAATAACAAGACGGTTTCTTGCAAGAGAGAAGCGGTCAACAGTTACTATACCCAGAATGGTATATTCTTATAATATAATTCTTTTCTTGAAAGTGATCACACCAATTAGAGTACTTATCCACTATACGGATATGATATTTTTGGAACATCATGATGTCTTGCCGGCATCATTGAAAACTGTTGACCGCTTCTCTCTTACAGGAAACTAGCCTATGTTTATGTATACTATGATTGTCTGTTTGAATTTGGTGCTAATACTAGTGTCATATGGAATATGGAATAGGTCTTTGGATTATGGACGCGGATATTCTTTACTGGACGACGGCTGAATTATGAATGACGGACCAGACGCTTGTAATTTATATCTGGGGTAAAAAGCATTGCATTTCTGAAACCCGCGTAATGCAAACGACTGTACATCCATTTTAATAGTACCGGTTTCGTTCGAGGTCTCTATATTATGAGAGTATTGATGATTTCTTTTATAACATTTGTTTATGAAGGCTTACATGTATCATATGTAACGGTGCATAAATTACCCTTTGTAAAGCACTGATTATCCCGAGGACATACAAATTAGTTCCATGTTTTATCGACGCATACAAACATCATATTATTGATTTGACCTGTTACTGATATAAAGAAAGAAGTTTGATCATGTACGGTATTTACATCAAGACATCACGTCTGTACAGAGACACCCACCCTCTAGATCATAACATATGCTAGGTCCAACCAGTATTACACTTGCATTTTTAGTGGTGGAGTGGAGGTGGGAAATAATTCGAAACCGTCACATGTATTAGTTTCTACACGGTCAAGCGAGAAGTGAAATGACAGTTGTAGTTTATCAAATCTGCTCGAATGTGACAATAGCTCTTCCTCCATAAGCTGAATATGTTGATTAATTTATTGTGTACACCTCGCAACAAAAATTGGACGTTCATTTTTTTATATAAATAATTGAATTGAATATATAGTACCAGTAACAATTATATTATAATGTTTAGATCATGACAATTGTATTTCTGAAACAGCAAAATGATTATCCAAAGCTAACACTCGTTATGACGCAAATCAACAGTATCATCAGCTTAAATACAATCGGATACATCTCGGAATATCCAGAAATGTCTTCACAAAGTGTTTAAACTTTAATACAGATTTTAGCTTAATCATTTTTTTTTTAAATGATGGATGCAAAATATGCCACATGTACCTAGCCACATTCGAAACTGTGCTTGTTCGTCTTCGATATAAACGAAAAGATTTGATGTATAACATCTGGGAATGATGAAAATGGCAAATAATGAATAATTGAAAACATCTCAAGATAGGATCTTTTATCCTCTTATCTGAGTACAGCGTTTTATTTCATCTTTCGTGAGCGATGCTAAAGAGACATGAAGTGAGATAAAAAATAATGTCCACCTAATGCATCATTATAGGAAGATTAGGAATTTCTCAGTTGGGCGACTTAGTGTTTTTTTGTATGATTAAATTATAGAAAATAAATTCTATTGATGAAAATTTAATTTAGGGATGAATCTGAGTAAGAGAATAATACATGATTAATGAGCCATGTGTTCCCTCTGAGGGACACAAAGGTTTATCGGGCGGTCACAAACAATCTACAGTTGCATATTTAAACCGGTTGTTTAATCCGTCTAATTCTCCCGTATGACTGTAGAGTGGCCTCCACTGTGAACCAACTTCATGCCAAGGGTCCCAGTGAAGTCATGGCTTTTCAAGGTTTGAATTTGTGACTTCATTGACCGTGCGATGTTGAATTATACGGGCTGTGTACGGCTCGTATATATGTATCTCTTCCAATATTATAACTGAATACTTCGTATGGATGGCTATTAAAATGCATTTGCTGTAACATAATAATTTGTATACGCTTTGAGACGTTAGTCAGCAAGAGTTCTTTTGATGATTTTCCCTAGCGAAGCACAGGGATTATAATTCATGGACACTTGATGATGCGTGTTTTATGTATACTATGATTGTCCTTTTGAATTTGGTGCTAATGCTGTTATTTGGTATATGGAATAGGTCTTTGGATTATGGACGCGGATATTCTTTAACGGACGAAGGCTGGATTATGAATGACGGAACAGAAACTTGTAATTAGCCTGTGTGAATTCTTGTTGGGGTATACTACTCTATGTATCGAATCCATATTCGCACTAAGTGTTCTAGAATGATTCACGTAGTTTCACGAACAATAGTTTCAGAGGAGAAAACTGCAAAATCGGGCTCGAAATTTGGGCTGCAGACGTCATATGTTTACGTCATATTTTTACGTCATATGTTATATGACGTAACTAGGAAGCCACGAAGTCTGATGCTACTTGACATTACTTTGGGTGTTTCTTTGTTGCTTGAATTTAAAATTTCCGGATAGTGTACTTTGCTGGGCGAGAAAATGAACCTCTGCTTGATTGTGCTGCCAGTTCCTCTACCGTTCATCATCTACCAAACATCATTGTACTCTCACAATTCATACCATTCGCAAGTAAATTGAAAATTATATCCAAGCGTTAGAGAAACTTATAAGTTGAATACATTAAGAACACGTGCGCTAGTTCAAGTGTTTTGGGCGATTTATGTCATCTATATACGTATGGAATATGGTTCAAATGCAAATACGCGGAGCGAAACCATTGGAACTAATGACTATCACAAACGCTTGGACATGCAATGTGACTTTGCCTACAGTACGTATAATGATGAAAACACTCCGACAAACACGACCCTTGTCACTTTCATACTAAGATTCGCAGGTCTTGCTGACTGTGTTGAATTAGCAAAATGCTGTTTTGACGGTATGTCTTTCAAACCTGTCAAGAATATAACCTCTTCAACCACATATGTTGACGAGTACAATCATTAAGGCCGAGAAGCCGTTCCTCCACAAATGATTGTCTAAAACTTGTCGTGCAAGGGAAAATCAATTTCCACTACGGCTGTATGACAGATATGGAAGCCGAACCAGGTATTCTAAGCTTACATGTAAATGATGTAAACTAGTGATAATTGTTCTGGACTTGGAAGGCTTTAATATCCGATTCGTCTTCAAGATTACTGTGACAGCTGTTTACTAGTCTCTTAATTAACCCTACCTAGCTCGGGAGACACTTTACGTTCCTCCCCCGTGACTGTTTGATTATATTGAGGTCATTCTGAGCCTACTTGCAAGACCCTCTGAGCAGAGAAGCTTGGGTAAATTCAAAATGGCGGCCATGTGAGGGTACCAGAAAGTGAGATTTTTTATCATATTTCTTCAAAATTCTTACTTTTCTGCACATAAAAAATTTGTAGAAACTATTTTTTTCATATCAGATTATTATATATTAATTTATCATGCAGTTTTTACGAAGAAAACACAAATAGAAAAATCGAAAAATCCTACCAAAAAATCGTCCAGAAATGCCTTTTATGAAATGACGTCATTGTGACGTTATCATGGCGGCCATCTTGGATTTGTTTGGAGATTAACCCAAAGATATAGTGTGGTAAGTTTCAGCACTCTAGCCACAGAGATAGCGAAAATATATTGGAGTAAGACACTTTCCGCTCCCGGACTGCGGTACATTCCATATTGCCCAAGCCAGATAGGGTTAACCCAGTTATTCAAATGATGCAATTAATCTCATTCACTCTCTTTAACCTCCTCTTGCTTTAACCTTCTCGGAGTCTGTCGAAACTATCCAAATGGTCGCCTACTTCGACCTTCAAGAGACGTGTGGAATTATCACGTTCATAATCGGAATAATGTAAACATTTTCGGACATCAGTTCATATTTACTCGAATGACTGAATTATGACTGAATAGGATACTGGAAACGGACACTCTTTATCGGGGCTACATGTCATGACGGCCATCCGCGCAGTTCTTATTTAGACTAGAGATTAATAAAAATGTTAGTTTTCATCACATGATGGATGAAATATCCTCATTTGATCATTATTTTATTTTCGCAAAAGCTCTTGGGCAAAGTGCATGGTAAATTATCAGTTTAACTACAACTCACGGCAATTTTAGATACTTGAGAAGGAAATGGCGGATTGGAAAGGAATACAGCAATTAAAGCGACAAAAAAAGAAAACATTTGGTATACATTCCTCTTTTCTCGTTGAATTTTAACTCCACTGTCGAGAATATTTTCACTCCACAGTCTCGTGAAAATTGCCTATTCTGTGGTCATCGAAATACATGAAGCTTTATAATAGAAGGATATCAGTAATAATAACGAATAAACTGTCATGCTCTGATGTGAAAGCCACCGAAAGTACCAGTAGTAAAATGTTTAGTTTCTGTTGCAATATTGTAATAGAAATAGTTAATATTGGTAATGAAGAATCCCAATGGTCAAAGATTTGCAGCAGTGACATGTTGACAGTTTCGGTTTGTAAGCAGACACGGTTCAATTCCCAGGATGAAGACAGTAGGGACTGTTATTGTACATCATAGGTCCATTAACATAATTGACATGATTCGGCATGCAAAGTCATCATCTGCCTGTTAGGCGTAGATGCTTGTCTTTAGCTCTTTAGTCCAAACTTTTTTATTATAACGAGTTCCAGAATGATGTAGAGCCAGTGTGACGGTATTCACCCCATCTAGTTAAAACAAGCGCTGAATGATCGCAAAGACCTCCGTCGAGGCAACAGGGTCAGTAGGGGAATAGTACATCACTGAATAACATAGGGCCGGATGCCAAGCTCAATTTTGCATTTGTTGACGTGAACTTCACCAATGGTAATTAACGTGAGATTGAGGGTTCCCCACTAGCATGTCCAGCTAGGGATGTGGAAGTCACATTCCCGCAAATAATATTTCTTTGATTTCACGTGCTTGAAATATTGGGGTATGGAATAGAGTATATTGATGGAAAACCTGGAATACTGCTTGAGACATTAGGCCCCTTCCCACCCACACCTCCCCATGAGAGGACACCCCAACCCAAATCAACACGTTAGCGGCAGAAATGAGACCCTGTGTGCCTAGTTTTACCAACTTGCTTGTGATTTTATGCTATAGGCCCTACACATCAACACTTCATATTTTGTATGTGTACAGTATAGCATCCTCATTGACAGAATCCTCTACAAAACACAACTGATTTTACCGACACTTCGTTTTGATCTGTGTCAGCATCATTTGCGGGTTCAATGAGCTCGGAATAATTTTGTATACTGGTGTTACAGGTCACCCTCACCATAATGTATCAATTACCATGGACTTGTACATGTATCACATTCATATTGAATGGTGATGGCTGATGAGAATATTGCCCATATGGAACAAATGGCTGAATTCCAGCGAATAAAAAGTTCCTGTTAATCATAAACAACATACAATTAATAATACTATCAAATAATTATGTATATTCCTTGTCGATATCAATATAATACAGTCAATATTATGACTGAATCAGGGTAACAGATATCCAAGGGTATATATGTCTACACTAAACTGAAGGAGATCCATGATGCGTATTATATTATGTTGTAAAACTTCACTTGCTAATCTCGCTTATGTTGCTTATTGTGAAAATGAAGTTATGAAAATAAATTTAGTATGATTGCCCAGTATCCTCAAATTAGAAATATCTTCAGCAGCTAAAGTTAAGCCAATCATAACAATATATAACACCATGGTACTCAGGAAATGAAGTCTTTGTTTCTAGAAGGTAAATCATTTCTGACACATTCAAGTCCTCACCTGGTCAAGGGAGATAATTTAAAAAAACAAAAAAAACAAAAACAAAACAAGTATAGATCCACACTGGCGCAGACCAGAAAGTTTTATGACCTTTGATGATATTTGTGGAGCATGCTGCAGGACTTCAACTTTCATGAATCTGATATTATCCACACAACCCATTCTACATGATATTTTTGCCATAGCACCGATAAACTAGATCCCTTCATTAATGTGGTCTAGATCCAGGAGCTATTGGGGGCTGCAGGTTTTGTAAAAGTTAGATCCAATTATTCTGAGAGAAGGAATGAAGTCCGGTATGGTTGTTTTGAGGTAAAACTGGGCATCCTTGAAAATGTCTGACCGATTGACACATGTATCACTCTGCCGGTCATCATTACATGCGTAATGTTTATTTCCTGAGGAATCAGGGGGGGGGGGGCTGTGGCCAATCACTGACTCTGATGCTTATGTGCTTCATGACATACGTGACAGGTTTATGGACTTTACAACATGTTGGCAGAAGATTATTGTATCTTACATCAAGTTCATGGCTGGAACTATGAAATAAATTTAAAGGTAAACATATGCCGAAGCATTGTACATGTATATGTGCTATGTCGCTGTAAATTGCAGGATTAGTGGTCTGTGGACTGCATGGTACAGTTACGGGCAGCGGCACATGTCTGCATAAGTTTTTCAGTGCTCTCCAGGTAAATGCCATGACTGAAAATATGAAATTAATTCAAAAGTAAACATGCCATATATGACATTGTACATGTATACGCTTATACATGTGACATGTTGCTGTGAATCACACGTTTTTTGGCTTGTGAACTACATGATACTGTTATGGGCAGCAGCACATGTTTGCAGAAGTTTACTGATGGTTTTCCAGTCCGAAACAGGCAAGGAAATATGAATTTGACCCAAAAATCAACCGGACTATTACATAAAAATACTACAATATAGTACATGTTGTTTGTGTTGAAGTTTCGCACAATTTGGATTTCACGGACTACGTGACAGGTTTATCATGTACGACACATGTTGGCGGAACTTTATTGATTGTTTTCCAGTCCGAAACAGGTAGGAAAATATGAATTCGCAGAAAAAAGCAAACCTGCATTTTACATAACAAAGACATAAATTTACATGTGCTGCGCGTTGATAAATCGCACAATTTTGATTTGGCAGACGACGTGAAAGTCTTATGGACTACGGGACATGTTGTCGGAAGTTTTCCAATGCATTCCCAGTCCCAAGCAAGGAAGGAAATATGAATTTGACCCAAAATCAACATGACTATTACACAAAAATGCTACAATATTGTACATGTTGTTTGCGTTGAATTTTTGCACAATTTGGATTTCAAGGACTACGTGACAGGTTTATCATCTACGCCACATGTTATCAAAACTTTGCTAATGGTTTTTTAATCTGAAACAGGCAGGGAAATATGAATTTGCAGAAAAAGCAAACCTGCATTTTACATAATAAATACATGAATTTGGTACATGTGCTGCGCGTTGATAAATCGCACAATTTTGATTTGGCAGACCACGTAAAAGTCTTATGGGCTACGGGACATGCTGGTGGAAGTTTCAATGCATTTCCAGTCTCAATCAAGCATGGAAATATAAATTTGACCCAAAAGTAAACATGAATTTTGAATAAAAACAAAGAAAATAGCACATGTTGTTTGCGTTGAATTTTCATACAATTTGGGTTTCACAGACTATGAGACAGGTTTGCCATCTACGTTATATATCAGTGGAAGATTACGGATACTTATTCCGCGCCCAAACATGCAGCAAAATAAAAAATAAACGAAAAATAAAACATGCATTTTATAATTTTACACAACATTACAAGTATATGGACCACGCCCCCCTTTGTTCGGGATTGATTTAACGACTAATTGGCTATAGTTCGATGGAACGAGACTGACCTGCGTTAGAACATGATATGTCATAGAACATGTTCGCATAGATCTGGAGTAATGAAACACTCTTGGAAACAAGAAATGACTCAAAATACAAACCCGGAAATGGAAAACAACAACATGTCGTGGTTTGCGCGACCTTGGTGACCTTCCCCACCGTAAATTTTATTTCGGGAAATAGAGCCTAATAACGTGTTTGCTGGTGGAAAGGGAATATTTCCTGCCTCCTAGATTTTCACAAGCTTTCCTTTGATGGGGAAAAGAGGGAGAGAACGGGTGTAGTTTAGCCAAAGGGGGGAGGGGGAGAGAAAATTGATGGGAAATCTGACCTGATTTGGCAAGGTCGTTTGAGGTTCAGCGATTTGGGTTCAGCTTCGCTGTGAGTTTCAATTCGTTTCAAATGGTTCCAAAAGGTTTCAAAAAGTTTCAATTTGGAATGGAGTCTATCGGGGGAGAGAAGAAGCGAAAAATCGCATTGTCCGTCTCTCCAAGCTGGAGGGCCGCCATGTTCAATCTCTCGGTGGATGCAGGACAGGACCGGATAGATCTGGTTTCGAGATCGAGGTGGAACCCGACTACAGAAGCAAGGACCATTGGAATGCATTGCAACGGGAAACCCCATTATTTCAATAGTGTCCAACAAAAGTGCTTCAAAATTTCGTCGGGAACCATAACAATCCCTATTGGAAATCCTATGAGTCGTGGGTTCTCCATATGATAATTATTT
>JAVTVY010046445.1:0-20981 GCA_036873755.1 Hanleya hanleyi
TGTGGTAGTTGACAGTATTGTTGATCAGACCATTGGGACTGTGGTAGTTGACAATGTTGTTGATCAGACCATTGGGACTGTGGTAGTTGACAATGTTGTTGATCAGACCATTGGGACTGTGGTAGTTGACAGTGTTGTTGATCAGACCATTGGGACTGTGATAGTTGACAGTGTTGTTGATCAGACCATTGGGACTGTGATAGTTGACAATGTTGTTGATCAGACCATTCATTAGGACTGTGATAGTTGACAGTGTTGTTGATCAGACCATTGGGACTGTGATAGTTGACAGTGTTGTTGATCAGACCATTGGGACTGATAGTTGACAGTGTTGTTGATCAGACCATTGGGACTGTGATAGTTGACAGTGTTGTTGATCAGACCATTGGGACTGTGGTAGTTGACAGTGTTGTTGATCAGACCATTGGGACTGTCGTAGTTGACAGTGTTGGTCAGACCATTGGGACCGTGGTAGTTGACAGTGTTGTTGATCAGACCATTGGGACTGTGATAGTTGACAATGTTGTTGATCAGACCATTGGGACTGTGATAGTTGACAATGTTGTTGATCAGACCATTGGGACTGTGGTAGTTGACAGTGTTGTTGATCAGACCATTTGGACTGTGGTAGTTGACAGTGTTGTTGATCAGACCATTGTGACTGTGGTAGTTGACAGTGTTGTTGATCAGACCATTGGGACTGTGGTAGTTGACAGTGTTGTTGATCAGACCATTTGGACTGTGGTAGTTGACAGTGTTGTTGTCTTGTTGATCAGACCATTGTGACTGTGGTAGTTGACAGTGTTTGTTGATCAGACCATTGGGACTGTGGTAGTTGACAGTGTTGTTGATCAGACCATTGGGACTGTGATAGTTGACAATGTTGTTGATCAGACCATTGGGACTGTGATAGTTTTTGTACAAAACTTTTATAGAAGGGATACATTCTAGTTGAATGACAGGATTGATCAATTCAAATCTTCAAAAAGAAATTCGGTATTTTCATCAGCTTTTTAATTGTTTTTTGTTTGTTTATTTTTTTTTTTTTTTAAATTCAGCCACTCACGGAGTTTCTGTAAAGGATAATTTGGTATGGACTATGAGTTTAACAGCTTCAGAGCATAAACTTCTCACGAAAAATGGCACAGATGCTAGGACGATGTGGTTTTTGGGATATCTTTGTTTTGCTTGGCATAGTTCAATCTCATCTGCATGTACCGATACTGATTAATATGTCAAGTCTAGTGTGACTGAACCACTAACCAGAGAAACATACTTATGGGTTGAAAAAGATGGACAGAATGTAATATATTTCTACTTCACATTAAACAGTTGAAGGTGTTTAATACCATATGATGGTTTGATGTATGATACTTATATGAATCTGATCTATTTTATATTCTCCATCTGTATTTTCCTTCACAATGAAATGTTCTGCTTTCTAATTGAAGATGCTGCTGCAGTGAGTGAGGACATAATCACAGGGGATGATGATGATGTGTTCCCAATCAGCATAAACAGTGACAGTCATTTGTCTCACTCGCAGCGACTGTCAAGTCCTGTTGTTTAAATGGCAACACTTTATGTACGGTGTGAATGCCTAAAATAGAATGTCCCGTCTCTCTCAACCATAAGCATGGAATGAGGCTGTGAACAATACCACATGCTGTTGTTTTTTTGTTTTTTTGTTGTTTTTTTTGCATTTTTAACCAGATTCCATGATGAACAAGATCACCACTACCTTCACTCGTTTATCCATTAGAACTCTGTGGTAAAAGCAGTGAAGGTGTCGGGTTGATGATCTGGAGGCAGATTGTCCAAGGGACAAACACAATTCCAGTGTAGTACATCAGAACACAGAGATGCTACCACACTAACTTTAACTCTGTTGTGTATGTGTCATCCCCGTTGAGGCTGCCTGTGACTATAAGTGTATATACAGTGGATAGAGAGCCATTAACTTATAATTTGACTGACCAGTCAGTGTGCTAGACTGAAGGCAGCTTTATATGTTCCCTACCTTGATGAGTGCAATGTGAGGTATGGAGCTGGTACATGTACAGAGATGGACTGAGTACCCATTAACCTGCTTCAATATGAGCATGCATGTGTACAATGTACTTCTCCAATTATTCAAGTCATGAAACATAGTTTAGTGGCTATTCTTATATGTGTATATACAAACTATTGAAGAGAAGAACCATGCAAGCTCCATTCATGGACCTGTGAATATCACAAATCTGATACCGCCCACTTACAGGTGAAATGCAAAGGTTTTCATATATTACCTTGTGTTCTTCATTGGTTAGCTAATGTTGGAACTATCAGCCTATTTACTTCTTTCAGTATTATTTGAAGTATTTTGTCTCCTGGTGGCTTTAGGAAAATGCACCAAAATGGTATTTAGAAACGAAATCAGCATTGCTTATCTGCCCTTGTTTGACAAGGTTTGTGACTTCACCTGGCCGGACGTCAATACTTGTAACGTTCAGTCTCCGGGATGCTGGTCTGACATGACGTCACAAACAAGGAAAGATAAGCGATGCCAGTTTGCAAAACAGAATTCAGCTGGGCTTGTGGTACCAATGTTTCAAAAGCTTCTAGCAGACAAACTACTTTAAATTAAACCAGGCGAGGTAGACAGACTGATATTTCTATCATTATTCAACCAATATAAAATATAAAAAGAATAGTCTAAAAAGCTTTGCATTTCACCTTCAAAGGGATAGTAAACCCGTGAAAAAAGTATGTTGTAAATGAAAGAATAGTTCGATCACTGTCCAAAAGTATTTATTATTTATTTTTTCCCCAACTGAGAAAAAGCTGATAAACTTTGGAAGGTGGGCTGTACATGCCATTCCTCATTATTCTTTTTGAGATTTCTCAATGTTATAACTTTTCTTCAATCAAATATACTGCTATGCACCCTGTAATATAGACTAGACATCGATATAGTAACAAATCTGCATGTCTGAGAGAAACCAACTTTGCTATATATTTTGACATTTTCGCTATATGTACCTGTGGGCAGGTTGTAGTTGAAGACCTTGCACACCATGGGCTTCCTGAAGAAGTTGCTTACAGACAAATGTTGGTGAATTCGCAAACAAATATTTTTGGTCTAGTTGTGTAATCTATGTACATTGTTGTTTAACCATTAAATAAGCAATAATGTTCCATTTAACACGTTCAAAATACTTCCCTATCAATGTCGACTTCCCTATTGAGCCAGCATAACGATGAGTATTTTGGAGGTATCTGCAATAAGCCATCTTCGCTTACCCAAGTCTAACACTACACGTGTTGCCTTGGCTGAACGTAACACATTATCTGATCAGAATTCAGGTCTGGTGATAGCGCTATAAATATTCCGTGGTCCATATTAGAAGTGCAATGTATGACCTTTTTAAAATTCAAATTTGATTGGCTATTCGAAGGAAATTAACATCAATACAACCATCACTTGCCATATTTGGAGATCACACGGGCAGACATGAAAGAAAATCCTAGCTGCTAGATGTTGGCAAGCTCCTATCTTGATTGGCTATATGACATCACGTGCGTTTCCCGGTCTGAACAGTTTACTGTATTCGTTAAGTCAAGGTAAATGACGGAACGTTGGTGTAGTATTTTAACTTGAAAATGTGAAGATGCAATAAGCGAGAGAATAGGAAAATGGAATGATCGTAACAGACCACAATATTAACACATACATTAAATGTGTTTTATTGGATTGAATAAAAGAAAAAAAAATCAGAAAAATAAATATAAACTACTTTTGGAGAGTGATGGAACTATTCTTTCATTTACAGCATACTTTTTTCAAGGGTTTACTATCCCTTTAATTAGCCAGATTAAAATTTGCTCATCAAGAACGTCGGGTTGAAAACGTAAGCAAATCTAAGAGCATGAATATATGGTTAAATGTGATTTTCGACCAGATTTACTTATCAAGCTTATTTTTTCATTAAGAAAAAGGGGTAACTTAGATAAAAAAAAAATTAAAGGAAATCTATATGAATGTATTTAATTGTCAGACAGACTTCTGTACTCTCGTATTTAAATCCTGTATCCAGAGAAACCTGTATACTGGTATGTATTAAGTTGTGAGGTGATCCAAAGGTCAGATTAAGATATTTACTGGAGGAAATACTTATATTTGTGCGAGGTTACTATATTTAATGTATCTGCTAACATTCTCTGGTGATAATTGAAGGTGATGATCATGGAGTGGTATGAGTGAATGTGTATGGAGGCTGTACGTACTATACACCTGTACTATACACCTGTACTATACACCTGTACTATACACCTGGAGGCTGTACTATACACCTGTACTATACACCTGTACTATACACCTGTATTATACACCTGTACTATACACCTGTATTATACACCTGTACTATACACCTGTACTATACACCTGTACTATACACCTGTATTATACACCTGTACTATACACCTGTACTATACACCTGTACTATACACCTGTACTATACACCTGTACTATACACACCTGTACTATACACCTGTACTATACACCTGTATTATACACCTGTACTATACACCTGTACTGTACACCTGCGCAACAGTTAAGCACCATGCTATTTGATCAACAGTTCTATTGCATAAGCATGTACAGTTGCGAAAAGAGGGCTTAGACAACACATACCTGGACATCTACTAAACCAACATACACTGCTACTCTTATAAAAGACACAAACCACCAATGTTTGTCATTCATCAGAACTTTATATGAATGGCAAGACAATGGCTGGAAATGGGATAAATCATGGACGAATTAAATGTGTCAGTTCCAGCCAATCCCTAATGGGAAAAATGATGTAGGTGATCTTACGTGGTTCCTCTTACGAGGACGACGTTCTTGTACTGGTAATTGACCGCCTGATCTGTATCATTGCCCATTGCTCGTGGAATGCTTGGGTCAGTTCTTGTCTTGTCTGAAGGTTCCTAGCTGTCGCTCTGAGACTCCATATGTGCCACAAGTGCTCAAGGGGATCAGATAGGGGCTTTGCGATGGCCATGGTAAAATAGAGTGGTGCTTGACTTTTTTCGCAGGTATATATATATGTATCCTTTAGGTCTGATTTGTTTAGAATGTTAATATTTTCAGAAAATGAAATGCTACCATTTTTCTCCAGAGGTCATTTGCTGCCATTATAGTTAGCATAATATATCCACAAGCTTCAAACTACTCTTGGATTTTGCTTTCATTGTAACAATGAAACATGTTTCATCATTTCATTGAAACATCCATAAGCCAGCCAAAAAGTAAGTATTCATTAAACTTCCAAGTGTCTGGAGGCCAGTAGCCTTCTAGGAGATCCACAGGACCATATGTTGTAGAACAAACAGGTAATTGATTTTGAATCTCTTCTCATATCAAGATGATGAATAGAACAATTCATTTTTCCAAAATAGATTTTATTATGCAGTTTTATTATGTAAATAGTCGCAGTGTAAATTCCAATTTGATTTTAGAAGGTAGTTTTATTCTTGTGATTTTCAATTATTTTTATTTAAAACCAAATGTTTTACTTCTCAAACCAAAATTGCCCCTGGCATATTGTCAGTGCATCTGTTCATGGCCATTTTCTTATTACCACCGTTTCTTACTATTTACTATGCCTAAGCTCACCAAATTTACACCACATGTGCATTTGGTTACAAAACCGAAGTCTAATTGAATAAGAGTGATATTGACAAAGCCTGATTACAAACCTTAATTGAAGGAATTGAAGATTAACGGTGCACAGACAGTAGATCAATAATGTGAACCAGGTTACGGTCAGTGAGCCGACATATTAGAGAATATGCTGTACACCTAACCCTTTCTTTTAAGAGTTTTCCTTTTCACAAAGTTCATGAGAGCAATCAGGCTTTTAGATGTCGAAGAAATTCTATTTATTTAAAAAATGTGCCTCAAACCCTCCCCCCTGTAGACACACGCCATGAGCCTGAACATTGTCTGTGAATCAGCTAGTATCATAAATTGTATAGGTATTATTCCAACATGTAGTGTTTACTGCCTTCTTTTATTGAGCTCCCTTAGTCATGTACATATACGTTAATAGATCAGTTTAGCATGTTTCAACTTGTGAAACCATGGATTTGTTGTTGACAACATATACACTATACGGTATATAAACCAGCTTTACCGTAGTGCTTGAAAATATCAAAGTTAATACTGCCAACAATCAAATGGCTCTCGGATGCATCCTTCTTCTTTTCTCAGCTTTTTCAAAGAGCATACTTCTTTTACACAATGGCACAGATTATTTTGGCAATAATGTTTGCAGTTGATTTGTTAGCAACAATACCCCCCACCCCTTAATACTACAGGGATCCGTGTTGATCATTTAATACATGATGAAAGTCTACCTGTGGAGTTTAGTGCTATTTTCTTACAGTATTCGTTATACCAAAGTAAAACATTCTTTATTTTAATGTTAATATATTTTCCATCCTGGTTAAATGTTATTATATGTTGCATCATGTATAAATAACTTAAATGTAATATTGCCTGGCCAATTCTCTGCATATAATGTAATAAAATCAATACATCTCACTACCGAGCCTGTAGTTGTGCTGTCAGACCGACTCATCACATGCATATGTAAATGATAATAAAACATTTTTTTCCTCATGTACAAATCTGGTAAGATATATTTTCCTGATGTACAACTCTGGTAAGACATATTTTCCTGATGTACAACTCTGGTAAGACATATTTTCCTGATGTACAAATCTGGTAAGACATTTTCCTGATGTACAAATCTGGTAAGAAATATTTTCCTGATGTACAAATCTGGTAAGATATATTTTCCTGATGTACAACTCTGGTAAGACATATTTTCCTGATGTACAAATCTGGTAAGATATATATTCCTGATGTACAACTCTGGTAAGACGTATTTTCCCTGAAACATTCTTTCCTTTCAGACCAGCACATAGCCCTGCCTTCTGTAATGTCCTTTCATGTGGCACCACTCAATTAGAACCAAGGCTATTTCCAGAGGGATGTGTTTGTGGTTTGCCATGTTGTGTGTGTTGCAATTTGGTAGGGTCTATTAAGCTGTATTATTCATAAAATGTTGACTGTAATCCTTCATTCTGCGAGCAACAGTTTGTGACTTTTTGCGCTGTAAGATTCTCCATTCAAGACCCGAGATGCTGTTTGAAATAATATGGTGTTTATTCGTTGACAGTGACATGCAGTCAACTGACGATCCAATGTCAAATGCAGAGTAGTTCGCAGTATACAATGAATCACACATGTGACTCGGGGAGACATTTCTTAATTCTGAAGAAATACAGGTTTGTTTGTGTTTAAATACAATAAAACAAATTACTTGAGTTAAACACTTATCCAATCACGGTTAGCTGCTACCGTTAACAAATAAACATTTATCCAATCACGGTTACCTGCTACCGTTAACAAATAAACACTTATCCAATCACGGTTACCTGCTACCGTTAACAAATAAACACTTATCCAATCACGGTTACCTGCTACCGTTAACAAATAAACACTTATCCAATCATGGTTACCTGCTACCGTTAACAAATAAACACTTATCCAATCATGGTTACCTGCTACCGTTAACAAATAAACACTTATCCAATCATGGTTACCTTCTACCGTTAACAAATAGAGATTTACCATCATTATCATGTGACTTGTTTTGTTTTCAAGAGCACATGTGCTTTTGTGTATATTTAATTAGCTCTACAGCAGAATTTAAAGTTAAGTCATCCATATAAACAAGTTCAAATTGTTCCATGTGGATTTAATTCTGTTGATGTCCGCTGAGAGTGACGAGGACTGTTGTGAGCTATCTCTACCAACTCGAAAAGGATCTCAGATTTAACTACCGAACACATGTGCTTTTGTGTATATTTAATTAGCTCTACAGCAGAATTTAAAGTTAAGTCATCCATATAAACAAGTTCAAATTGTTCCATGTGGATTTAATTCTGTTGATGTCCGCCGAGAGTGACGAGGCCTGTTGTGAGCTATCTCTACCAACTCGAAAAGGATCTCGGATTTAACTACCGAAAACCAGGGACAGTGTGCTCTCAGACAAACATCCTGTTTTAAAACACTCCCTGACCTTGGGACCACCACTCTTCACATGGACAAATAGCATGTGTAGCTTAAACATGCATTCATGTACCATTCACTGAAAACGATCATCTGTCAATTCTATAACTGATTATCATCAATTTGTAATGATTATCAAATATATTTATTTATTTATAGAATATAGAGTTTAAAGACTGCAAACATTATTGCCAAAATAATCTGTGCCATTGTGTAAAAGAAGTATGCTCTTTGAAAAAGCTGAGAAAAGAAGAAGGATGCATCCGAGAGCCATTTGATTGTTGGCAGTATTAACTTTGATATTTTCAAGCACTACGGTAAAGCTGGTTTATATACCGTATAGTGTATATGTTGTCAACAACAAATCCATGGTTTCACAAGTTGAAACATGCTAAACTGATCTATTAACGTATATGTACATGACTAAGGGAGCTCAATAAAAGAAGGCAGTAAACACTACATGTTGGAATAATACCTATACAATTTATGATACTAGCTGATTCACAGACAATGTTCAGGCTCATGGCGTGTGTCTACAGGGGGGAGGGTTTGAGGCACATTTTTTAAATAAATAGAATTTCTTCGACATCTAAAAGCCTGATTGCTCTCATGAACTTTGTGAAAAGGAAAACTCTTAAAAGAAAGGGTTAGGTGTACAGCATATTCTCCAATATGTCGGCTCACTGACCGTAACCTGGTTCACATTATTGATCTACTGTCTGTGCCCCGTTAATCTTCAATTCCTTCAATTAAGGTTTGTAATCAGGCTTTGTCAATATCACTCTTATTCAATTAGACTTCGGTTTTGTAACCAAATGCACATGTGGTGTAAATTTGGTGAGCTTAGGCATAGTAAATAGTAAGAAACGGTGGTAATAAGAAAATGGCCATGAACAGATGCACTGACAATATGCCAGGGGCAATTTTGGTTTGAGAAGTAAAACATTTGGTTTTAAATAAAAATAATTGAAAATCACAAGAATAAAACTACCTTCTAAAATCAAATTGGAATTTACACTGCGACTATTTACATAATAAAACTGCATAATAAAATCTATTTTGGAAAAATGAATTGTTCTATTCATCATCTTGATATGAGAAGAGATTCAAAATCAATTACCTGTTTGTTCTACAACATATGGTCCTGTGGATCTCCTAGAAGGCTACTGGCCTCCAGACACTTGGAAGTTTAATGAATACTTACTTTTTGGCTGGCTTATGGATGTTTCAATGAAATGATGAAACATGTTTCATTGTTACAATGAAAGCAAAATCCAAGAGTAGTTTAAAGCTTGTGGATATATTATGCTAACTATAATGGCAGCAAATGACCTCTGGAGGTCTGAAAATATTAACATTCTAAACAAATCAGACCTAAAGGATACATATATATATACCTGCGAAAAAAGTCAAGCACCACTCTATTTTACCATGGCCATCGCAAAGCCCCTATCTGATCCCCTTGAGCACTTGTGGCACATATGGAGTCTCAGAGCGACAGCTAGGAACTGTTGTATTCTAAGAAGCCAGACTAGTGTAGCATTTTGGACACTGGGATGGACCTCTTCGTATTTGTTGTGTTCACTGGATTATTTGATTGCATTCAATATTGTTTTTCCTTTTATTTTAGTCACACTACAGACTTGAGTTTGTCAATTCTTTTCTGTCATTTTTCGCTGATGATGGTGAATGGAGTCAATTTTTGGCATTTTTATTGTTTTGAGACATAATAATTAACTTGCGGTAGTTGAGATATGTAAAATATGAGATGGGTTTTGAAGATTTAAACTCTATATTCTATAAATAAATAAATATATTTGATAATCATTATAAATTGATGATAATCAGTTATAGAATTGACAGATGATCGTTTTCAGTGAATGGTACATGAATGCATGTTTAAGCTACACATGCTATTTGTCCATGTGAAGAGTGGTGGTCCCAAGGTCAGGGAGTGTTTTAAAACAGGATGTTTGTCTGAGAGCACACTGTCCCTGGTTTTCGGTAGTTAAATCCGAGATCCTTTTCGAGTTGGTAGAGATAGCTCACAACAGGCCTCGTCACTCTCAGCGGACATCAACAGAATTAAATCCACATGGAACAATTTGAACTTGTTTATATGGATGACTTAACTTTAAATTCTGCTGTAGAGCTAATTAAATATACACAAAAGCACATGTGTTCGGTAGTTAAATCCGAGATCCTTTTCGAGTTGGTAGAGATAGCTCACAACAGGCCTCGTCACTCTCAGCGGACATCAACAGAATTAAATCCACATGGAACAATTTGAACTTGTTTATATGGATGACTTAACTTTAAATTCTGCTGTAGAGCTAATTAAATATACACAAAAGCACATGTGCTCTTGAAAACAAAACAAGTCACATGATAATGATGGTAAATCTCTATTTGTTAACGGTAGCAGGTAACCATGATTGGATAAGTGTTTATTTGTTAACGGTAGCAGGTAACCGTGATTGGATAAGTGTTTATTTGTTAACGGTAGCAGGTAACCGTGATTGGATAAGTGTTTATTTGTTAACGGTAGCAGGTAACCGTGATTGGATAAGTGTTTATTTGTTAACGGTAGCAAGTAACCGTGATTGGATAAGTGTTTATTTGTTAACGGTAGCAGGTAACCGTGATTGGATAAATGTTTATTTGTTAACGGTAGCAGCTAACCGTGATTGGATAAGTGTTTAACTCAAGTAATTTGTTTTATTGTATTTAAACACAAACAAACCTGTATTTCTTCAGAATTAAGAAATGTCTCCCCGAGTCACATGTGTGATTCATTGTATACTGCGAACTACTCTGCATTTGACATTGGATCGTCACTTACTGTCCAAAATTAGATGTTGATGGTTGAAAGGCAAGGACAGGAATGCAAAATATAAAGGACTAAAGACACACATTATATTTTTATATACAACAATGAATAAATAAATGGAAAAGTGAAAACTGCAAAATATCATAGATCTATGAATTGACACCGACTTAATAATAGACAATAGGAATCCAGAACGGTCGTTCCACCTCTCGCACTAGCCACCCCAAAAAGGGCAGAACAGATATCACATACAAAATTCAATAAACCTCGATGAATTTGGTTATGTTCGGTATATATATAGGATCTAGCATGCTCAGTTTGGAAATTCAGATAGTGGAAATGATAGAACCATGTCAACTTACATTATTACCTTCCGCTTGACTTGAGAAGAGACTGGTTAAGGCATAAGGTAAGTGAATGTCACTTGTTTGGCAAATAGAATGATTAGAAATGAGTTTCCCCTCTCAGATATACATCTGACAGGCCGGCTGACACATTTGCATTTTCTCAAACATAATGTCTTAATTCGGTAGAACTGAGAACACTTGTGGACTTGGGTGCATTGTCCCTTTGTCTTCTGGCTGGTGGCCTTAGCATTTATTCACTTTTCAGGAGTTGGCTAACAAAACCTGTGTTTGACATACAGCAGTCTGTGACAATTTGTGATATCGGAAATAGAATTCCCCATATCAGGAATTCAATTTCGGAAATTGTCACTGAATTTCCGATATCGGAAATGAAAGCTCTGGAAGCTTTACGAAACTGTTCCCTCCCTTAGCCTCTGTCTGAACATTGTGTAATGCCCTCAGATGGCGGCAAATAACATCTGCTACTCATCTGCTGAATTATCTGATGAGAGAGCTGTGTGTATTGCCGCACGGGCATTGGTACCCACAGCTCCGATGTTTTCTGCCATGGCAGCAGCAGAGATTGGCGCGCTTTTCACTCCTGCACATGCTTCCGTTCTGGGGAGTACTCATTTGGACCGTCCCAAAATTTCAGATATTGGAAATTCAGTGCCAGTTTCCGATATCAGGAAGTGTCTCCGATTTTCTGATATCGGAAATTGCAATTCTCGATATCGGAAATTGTAATTTCCGATATCGGGTTGGATTTACAGATAAACGCAAAGTGGTGGAGAAATAGTCACAATTACTGCCCATTCGGCTTTCGCTAAGTTCGACCAGTAACAAGAACGTTATTCTGTAACGGCATAATCAGTCAAAACCAAGGGAAATTCAGTCGGGAGAAACAGCACTGTACAACATGATTATACCTATAGTCAATGCACAGGCCCTCAAAACAATAGTTTTGAGGGGTGTGGACTGATATTACGGAAGTGTGGAAATATGGGGTCTATATATAACCCCATGCTTTATATAATGTGGTAATTTGCATCTAAAGCTGAGGGGCATCTAATGGAATACAAAACCCCGTTATGCACTATATGCTAATCAATGGGAAAGGTAAAGCGACTAACAATCTCTTTCTGTTGTGGTTAACGAATATCATCTAGATCAATGCCTTACACAGTAAGTGGTACATACGGTAACACACCTTCAAGTACATTAGGGGTGAATGTAATCTTCCGTGTCATAGGTAGCAACTTCCGTCCGTGCACGAAGTCGTAACAGCATATCAGCCCGAATATTCCGACTGCCTTTGATATACCCAATTTTGCAAGCAGATTCAGCTATTAAGACTGCCCAACGCTGGACTTTACTTTAAAAGTGTGCGGTCAGTGTAAACAACAAAGTCCGCTCCATACAGGTAAGGTCTCAGTTTCTGCAACACGTATATGACAGAATATCTTTCTTTCTCAACGTTTAGCCAATTTAATTTGCTGTCTTTCAAGATGGTGGAAATGTATTGAATAACCTTATCGATACTATGTTTATCTTCCTGAACAAGAATGACCCCTACTGCGTAATTAGAAGCGTCAGTGTACAACTTGTATGACTTGATAAGCCCATACATCACTGCATAAGATGTGTTTAACTTCGGGAAAGGCTGGGGCTGCCGCCACTTGAACCTCGCGTGCTTTCGTGTGAGTGACACGAGAGGCTCCACAAGGTTGGCGCAATTGCGAATGTATACTCCATAATAGCCAGCGTGGCATATCACGAATATCTTGAGCGTTCTGATCTTGTGAGCAACTACCATGCTGTGACTATTCTGTGAAGTCATGTGACGCCGTCAGTATGTCGGCACCTCTTCCCACTTCCCTTATATGTGTTGTAATTTTTACCTGTATATGGCGAGATTCTGCTGGTGGACGTTTCGTCCCCGAGGCCCGCCCCCTGTACAGACCTTTTGGTCTTTGATATATGTTGGCATTTGTGGGAAGTTGATGCTGGGTCGACATCGGGCCGTACAGACTAGTCTTTTGTGTAAATTGCCGTCATTTACATCTGACGACGATACAGCTCACCAATCTCCAATGTACGAGTTGTCACAGCGAAACAGCTCACCAATTACCAGTATACGAGTTGTCAGAGCATTCCCATCATAGCTCCCTAGATTTGTATCTAATACCGCTTATGCCGGTGCTAGGGGCCGTGTGGTCATATCATTCAAGTTGCCACATGAACAGGTACAATAAAAGCGTACCTGAGATACAACACATACCAGGAATCGTTAGATTCTTGGTATGTGCTTTAAAATAGGTTTACCAGAAGACTATTCTGTGAAGTCATGTGACGCAGTCAGTATGTCGGCACCTCTTCCCACTTCCCTTATATGTGTTGTAATGTGATACCCGAACAGATCTGTCGAATTTGTGGCAAAAACACACTTCTTTCTCTTCAACTCTTCAATCTAAAAGCCTTTCTAATACCAGTCTCAAATGTATAGCATGCTCATTTTCGTTACGTGAATAAATGAGTGCATGTCATCAACGGATACAAAAACAAACAACAGAATCACCGAAATGATCATTCTTGGCCCTATGGAAAACTGCACCTGAGTTACAAAATCCGAAAGGCATTGAAACCCATTCAAAAAGACCCTCCGAGTATATGAATGCAGTCTTCTCAATGTCTTTCGGTGCGACAGATATCTGTTAATATCCGGACTTTTATCCAATGTTGTGAAAATATCACATCACAAAGAGTCTGAAATCATAGATCATGGATAGATATGTTTTTAGTTACTGAATTCAATTTTCGGAAGCCATTGCAAAATCTGGTAGAACCATTTTTCTTTGATATAAGTGACAAGTGACGCCCAAGGTGATGAGGATGGGCAAATCACAACTGCCTGTAACATCTCCTTTATCTGATCCTTTACAATATGGCTGTTTCATCAGTGGTATTCTGTTGGCATGTTGTCTGATGGACGGATGATCTCCCGTTGGTATCGTACATTCCCATTCCTGTTTTGTTTTGGGGTTTTTTGGCGTCAAAAACCTCTTGAAATTCGTCTATCATCTTGTCGATGTCGGAAAGTTCATCGTCTCTCACACTTCCAGTGGCGTCAACCCTCCTCGGGAATGAACTCGAACCAGACTAGCATTATGTCTGTACCATCTCCATCGACACTGCGGATAATCGAGTTGAGCTCGTCCCATATGTTATGCATATCGAATCATGGTATGGATGTGGCACAACAACAATAGGTACGGGACAAGCGTTCAGAAATTTGACCTCCGTTTGTCCTAAATTTTGTAACGGCGTTTCATTAACAGCATCAATCACGCCCGCCTTCTTAAGCGGGCATTTTCCCCGACAGTTTCTGCCATACAGCTTGGGTGTCCACCAACGTCATTATTTGTCCATCCAGTTTTAATTGGGACCGAGAACCTCCCCAGGACGCTCGTGAACCCAGCGCTTCACCGTTTTCTGGTTGCCCGCGTACTTCAGTTTGGTAATTTCGATGAGATGGATTACGACATTCGGTATCCGTTAACTCCGAACCGCCAACGTTGGTCTGGCTGTCGCCTACGTTGTTGTTGAGCCGAATTTCGCGGAGAGCCATTCTGTCGACTCATTGAGCATCAAATTCTCGACTCTGTTTTGCTACAGCATGTTTGTTTCGCTTGTCTCTTCCAGACAAGTTCAATGGGAGTTTGAGATGCATTTATCACCAAAGGAACTCGCTCATCTAATTTCATTGTGGATAATAGTTCAAGACAAGACGTCTGGTCCTCCATATATTTCATAGCATCGTCCATATTATCCGCACGTTTATTAAGAATAATCGAAGCTAAATTGTCATCAAGGGATTTCACATAAGCGCCTAATACAATATCTATCGAATCATCATTCACTACTGGGTAGGCTCGGAGGGCTATGTCCCGAAATCTTCTGTTAAAAATACTCAAAGTTCCATTTGGTTTCTGACGAACGGCCTCCAGCTTTCACTTTATCTGTTCACTCTCGTTTGCTGAAACAAATGCAGACACAAAATGCTCCAGTATCGTCTCTCAGGTAATTGTCGACCTGTTCTCATAGGCCAAAAACAGTTCTACTTCACGATGAAGGCCTCCCAGCGTGGTCCATGATTATGGTTGGCCATCCCTGCCAGAATTCGTCATTTAGAGGCTGCCTCTAAATAATATATACCATGGTATAAAATGCCAAGCCTGCCATAATTCGTATTTAGAGGCTACCTCTAATTATTTTGTACCATGGTATAAAATGCCGAGCCTGCCATAATCCCTATTTAGAGGATGCCTGTAAATCGCCAAGCCTGCCACAATTCGTATTTAGAGGCTGCCTCTAATTATTTTGTACCATGGTATAAAATCGCCAAGCCTGCCATAATTCCTATTTAGAAGATGCCTCTAATTCATTTTAGCCGTAAGTCATAAACAACTCGATGTCATATCAAGAATATTAAATTTGACCAATGAGTAAACTTGTAACAAGCGTAGAGATATGGCACCAAATTTGTGAAAGCGCATATCATTGGTGGAAGTAATAAGAAGGCGATAATTTACGACTTACGGCTAAAATGAATTAGAGGCATCCTCTGAATAGGAATTATGGCAGGCTTGGCGATTTTATACCATGGTACAAAATAATTAGAGTCAGCCTCTAAATACGAATTATGGCAGGCTCGGCATTTTATACCATGGTATATATTATTTACAGGCAGCCTCTAAATACGAATTGTGGCAGGCTTGGCGATTCAGAGGCATCCTCTAAATAGGAATTATGGCAGGCTCGGCATTTTATACCATGGTACAAAATAATTAGAGGCAGCCTCTAAATACGAATTGTGGCAGGCTTGGCGATTTACAGGCATCCTCTAAATAGGGATTATGGCAGGCTCGGCATTTTATACCATGGTACAAAATAATTAGAGGCAGCCTCTAAATACGAATTGTGGCAGGCTTGGCGATTTAGAGGCATCCTCTAAATAGGAATTATGGCAGGCTTGGCATTTTATACCATGGTACAAAATAATTAGAGGCAGCCTCTAAATACGAATTATGGCTGGCTTGGCATTTTATACCATGGTATATATTATTTAGAGGCAGCCTCTAAATGACGAATTCTGGCAGGGATGGCCAACCATACATGATATTATATTCGTCGGACTTCCCCGCACATCATGTAGGGCTCGTATAGCTAATTAGTATTCATCCGACCATTCCCGTACGTCCGTGGGAAGGAGTCCATCGCTCTTTCTTGTAGTAGATACATTCTGTGAGGATAGGGTGCGTAGAAAATACCACGTCTCATCAATGATTCCCCAGGGAAGATATCAGACCAGATTCTTTGGAGACGATGTATAGAAGAGGTGTGGTACATGCATAATATCACCATTAACTATTTGGGAAGCCCAGAACATGGAATGCGCTGTATAGAGGAGACCACAGCCGGATCAAGACGATCGGAGTCCCTGTAAAGATTGTTGATCTGTTCGTACGTGTTTTGAATCACTCGGTCTCATTTCCCATATTTTTGAATTTAAATCGAGTTTCGTGTGGGTTTTTATGTAGTTTGGTTTCGTGGATGTGTCGTCCAAGTGAACGTGAAATTCTGTGCTTTGTATTCTGTTGATTTCTTTGTGCTGTGAACGTTGAAAATCTATTCAGTTTTCCTGATATTTTGGCTCCAGGTGGCCATTACGCGCTGCCTTGTGTATCTCTTTCGACGCTCACTACTATTCGTCGTATCTGTGACACTCATTTGCAATTTTGTTTGATTTACCCCTCCTATCCCTCTTACACCTCAGTCATATATACTACTTGGGCTGAGGGGTAAAAGGTCGTACTCCATAGCAGTGAAACAGGCCCGTTTGTAGACTTCATCCATGTTTGTGTCCGTGTTATTTTGACTCGTGTCATAGCAAACCTGCACCAGTTTGTAAATGTGTTCATCTGTGCCAATCTTCATGCCCAGAATCTTCGTTTTGATGTCCTGCCACGATACCCCGGACACCTCTGGCTTCGATAGGAATGCTGTGTTGAGGTTGGGAGCCTCCTGTGCTACGTAGGCGGCTAGAATAATCGCCAGCTGCGTGCGGACGGTCAGGAGGGTCACGGTAAAGTCATCTACGAGATGGAGCACCTGTTGCAGGGCCCAGCACGAGGTCACTCCGTGCAGTAAGAAGAAATCGTTGCGTTTCTCCGCTACATGATACAGGACTATAGAAGTGTCCAGGAGCCACTTCGTCAGATCTGCCTTCTGATCGTCTGACTGTAATGATATATCCAGTGTGTCCGGTAGTTTGATATCATGAACATACTTGAGGAGGGAGTCTCCCCTCAAAGTAAGCAGGGTCACCAAACGATTCTGGAAAAATCCCAGATTTCTCTCCTTCACCCAGTCAGCCTCACTCTCAGCCAGCATGACGGTCCTGCAACCAAAACAGCGAATTATTAATTATGAATCATCGAGTCATCAGATGAGTCATGGGCTAATATGGGCTAATCCGAAGTACAGGAATCACTGGCAATGCGCTCTGAAAAAAACACTCATCTAAGATTTCGGGTAGATCGAACTCGCATTCTCACCTGAGGTCGTCATCCTGTTTTACCCTTTGAATAACCTCAAGTATATCCCTTTTCCCTTGACCGAGAGTCGCCACGTCGGGGAGAGGGCCTGATGTGACGAGGGGCAGATAAGAATGGTGGAGGTACGCCAACCCCTCGCAAACCATCCTAGGGTTGGACACCGCGACTCCATAACCCAGCTGTATAAGACCGTGTAGAGCAGAGCCCGCCATCCCCTGAATCAGTCCTGGGAACTCAGCCGGGATGATCTCCCTCAGAGACCCACGGTGAACAGCCAACAGTCCATCATAGTGGGAGAGTATCCCATAGTAGTTCAATCTTCGGCCTCTGAAATGAGAGAACTGTGTATTATAAGAACCATGACTGATAGGTTACCTGAAGGTACAACGTTCATGCATACATTAATGACTTATGCTTGGATATGGGAGAGTTTTACTCAGACATAATATGATCGCAATCAAACATCTCCAGAACCAATGGACAATACATTAGAAGTGATCAGTGTCATATTCCACATGGAAGGAGGCATAGAAGGATCAACATTGTATTTCAAGGGAGCATAAATTGACAGGAACAAATGAAGTTATTGGTTATCGGCCTTGACTTTTATCCTACCTTAGATTCTGAATAGGCTCCTCTCCAGTCAGTTGCTGGCTCTGGTGTGTAGGACCTTTCTTCTCCTCCAGCCGTTTAGTATACCAAGCACGAAAGTCCTCCATGTAAGTGTCTTTAGCCCCCAATCTGTGAAGGGCGATAAGACCATGTGCGAGATGGTTCGATAAGTAACCATTATACTCCACATAATACCGGTCAAATGAGTTGCCGTTCAGCATGGGGTTCTCCATGTTTGATAGCGATCTCCTACGACTGAATGATAGAATGTAACAACAAAAATAAATGTTTTCACATGTTAAAATGATGGGTGAGATCTGGAGATAAAACGAAATGAGGGATAAGAAAAGTATGCCTATATTAAAATCATAAATGTAATCTTTTTCTCAAAGTTGAAGGGGAAACTTGTTTATCTTGCCCGTACGGCTACAGTTTTGTCATGAAACTTCATCAGGACAATACTGGGGTCACTGTGGGTAACCTAAAGGAAAATTTGTAAATGGGTGTCTGACGCCCATTAAGGGCCGATTATGTTTTGTCAAAATGTCGTGAAACTTTGTCGAGATAACTACGGAGTTGGGGAAAGTGATTTACAACAACAATGTAATAAAAGGTATTTAACCTCCACATGGGCTGGAAACATGCATGTGCATGCTGTAATATGCGGGAGTCTACAGATCTGTCGTCAAAAGAAATGCGTTTAGGTTAGTAATAGAGGGGGTCCATGAAGGGCGAGATATTGGGCGTGAAAAAGAGCATTTAATGACCACTGGGGTGCGGGAACATTTCCTAGTTCGTTTACAGTTTTGGTCGAACAGTCGTTGAACTTTATCAGGATAGCTGTGGGGTACACCTTGGGACAGCCTAATGAAACAGAAATCAGAAAGGGCATCAAACACTATATAGGGCGTCACTGAAAGATGTCCAGGGTCAACCACCTCGCTGGGGGTCTAATAACACCCCAGCCACCAGTCAGATTTTTGGACCGGATTCGGGGCCTTCGCGCACATCGCCGGAAGTGACATCATATATAGTAAAATAGATGTTTAACGAAAATTTTGATTACTTTTCAAGTCTGCATAATATCTCCGTTGACCTAGCGTTAAAAAGAATTATCTGGAGATAATTTTCCCTGTTTATCTGGACAGAGCATATGAAAAGTAGTTCGCTCATGTGCAACACTAAAGGAGTCGTTTGGTCGGATTCAAACTGAACCTTGCGTTGGTTGGTTTCCCCTATACGTCATAGCAACGTAGTAAAGGTCAACTTCCGCTATTGGAGGCAGGGATGTTATTGGAGCCTGCGAAATGGAGCATGCGCTGTGGGGAGGTTGGTCCAGGGTACGTAGTATATAAAGACCGATACGGTATTATGTGGTGGAGGTGTGCAACGGTCAATTCAGACAACGCGGTTTTCAGACGTACGCGCAGGTGGAATTAGGAAATACAGCTCTCGTCTACTCAGGTCACACCATCTCTTCTAGAATTTATCATCGCTCATCGTCATCCACGTAACTCTCCTGTCCGAAGAGGTGATTCTTTCAAAAGCGGATCCATACCTAGAATACAACTGATCAAAGTACGCGAGCCTGTTCCGACAAAGCCAGGAGGTGACCAGCTCTGGATATCCGACTATACGGTCTCATGCATTGCAAAAGTGGGGCTAGTGCATGGATTCATTTGCTTCACCAACATCCAATGCCGTTTCAAATTACAACACATATGAGGGAAGTGGGGAGAGGTGCCGACATACTGACAGAGCCACATGACTTCACAGTATAGTCTTCCGTTTAACCTATTCTAAAGCACATACCAAGAAACTAACGATTCGTGATAGGTGTTGTATCTCAGGTACGCTCTTATTGTATCTGTTCATGTGGCAACTTGAATGATATGACCACACGGCCTCTAGCACCGGCATAAGCGGTATTAGATACAAATCTAGAGCTATGATGGAAATGCTCGGACAACTCGTATATTGGTAATTAGTGAGCTGTTTCGCTGTGACAACTCGTACACTGGGGATTGGTGAGCTGTATCGTCGTCAGATGAAAATGACGGCATTTAACACAAAAGACTATTTTGTAAGGCCCGATGTCGACTCAGCATCAACTTCCCACAAATGCCAACATATATCAAAGTCACACTCGAATATCAGTTCCTCATCGTTATCATCGTCCGAAGAAAACGAATCGTTTATAGGTGCCGTTTTTATGAGCAGAGTTTTTCTCGCGTGAACGCCGATTCAGGCGATTCGCCCAAACTCTGTAGGCCTTGGTTACCTTGGAAACTGATATGTTCAATGTATTATTTCACATCCGACAAACGTACATTGTCATCTCCAGAGTTCAGGAATTTCACATGTTCACGCTTGACAGCTGACACGTGAAGTCAAAATCTGTCTCCTGGCTTATACATTACAATTCACAAACGAATATACAGATCCTTTGA
>JAVTVY010046446.1:0-21211 GCA_036873755.1 Hanleya hanleyi
TGCCTCGGTGCGTTCAGAACATCACCTAAAGAAAGCTTGTATGTCGAAGCGAATGAATTTCCTTTAGAACTTCGGAGAATTAAATTATCACTGCAATATATCACAAAACTGCGTTCGAACCTCTCAAATCCTGCATATAACTGTGTTTTCAACCCTCAGTACGCAAATCTCTTTTTAAAGAAACCCTCGATTATTCCACCTCTTGGAATCCGTATGAAACCACACCTTGTAGCAGCTGGTATTAAAGTTAGTCAGATTTTACCTAATGAGCTCTTGCCAACTCCACCATGGCAGTTAGCCACGCCAGAAGTAGATATTTCACTGACTAAATATAAAAAGGCAGACACGAGCCAGCTCGTGTATACACAAGAATTTGGTCTACGGAGAGAGAAATACAGTTCACATCAGGCTATTTATACAGATGGTTCTAAAGATGGTGAGAGAGTAGCATGTGCTACTATCTTAGTTCCAAAACTAAAACGTATCGTCTGCCAGGTAAAAGTTCCATATTTACTGCAGAAGCAAAAGCTCTATTATCTGCTTTAGAAGGTATTGGATCCACTAGAAGGGAAAAATATGTCATATTCTCAGATTCACTGTCATGCCTTAAAGCAATTAAAAATGGAAATTCCACTCATCCCACCATCTTGGAAATTCTACAATTATATGACACCAGATTTGATCAACAGATAGATATTGTGTTTTGTTGGGTGCCTAGTCACGCTGACATAAAAGACAACACTGAAGCTGATAGATTGGGTAAGGCAGCTCTAGATGAAGAAGTTGACCCTGTTGGAATACCATACAGCGATTTCAGACCATCTATCTGCGCTTATGTAAGAAAGCTGTTTCAATCTTTATGGGATACTATGGATAATAACAAACTTCACGAGTTCAAAAAAACGGTTGGCTATACTCACCTGAACAGTCATAAACGTTTCGACCAGGCCATGATTAGACGATGTAGGATCGGTCACACACGATTAACTCATGAATATTTACTAAAACAGGAGCCGATTCCAAGGTGTATACCTTGCCATGAAAATCTCACGGTGAAACATATTCGCATAGACTGCATAGATTTTAAGACTGTAAGAGATACTTTTTATCGAGCAGCTACGCTAGAAGATCTTTTTAGCAGAGTGAAAGAGGATTGTATTTTAGGTTATTTGAGAGAGATTTTAATGTTGTACCTGTTTTAACGCATTAGTTTACCGAGTTTTTGAATTGATTACTTAGAATTTTGTTTGATCGTCGCTATATAGCTGAAATATTGCTGAATGCGACGTTAAACCTTAATTTTCTCTCTCTCTCTCTCAAATTTTCAGGATTAGGATGTCGGCGGAAATATCGTTCAGCCTTCTTCCTACATTTTCTTGCTTCTTTACAGTCATCATTAAACCAAGGTTTCTTAATATGTGCAACCCCTGAAGATGTGGGAATGGTTTGGTTGGCAATTTCTATCAACATATCTGAGAATAGCTGTATAGGATCTGAAGCATCAGCGAAGGAGACTGATTGTAGTTTTTGTGAACAAAGCTTTTCAAACTCGGGCCAGTTTGTTTTCTTGAAATTAAACCTTGTGAAATGAGGGTCATCAGCTGAATGAACAGCTTTTAGGACAGTGGGAAAGTGATCACTTCCACAAAGGTCATCATGAATAGACCAAGAAAATTCTTCAAGAATAGGAAGGTCGCAAAGTGAGATATCCAATGCTGAATAGGTTCCATGGGCCGAGGACAAATGTGTATAAGAACCATCATTAAAGATACACAAAGAATTATTTGATATAAAATTTTCGAGAATTTTACCTTTACAATGGGCCGGTTCCGCAATGCAGATAATTAGAGTTATCCCGCACAGCGCACCGAAAGGTGGCGCCACGCAATCAACTTCCGGGGCGTTTGCCGCTCTTTTTGTGGAACACGTGTTTCGGATTTCGGAACGGGGAAGGGAACATCACGTTTGCTGCATTTATGTGATAAGGTAGGTACCAGTATTTAATACTGTATCAGTATCAGTATCAGTACTTTATTCACCAGATGTAATATTGTGTATAAATCAGTATACAGCATTTGGCGGGAATAAAACCCCGAAGGGCTTGTTCTATCCCAAATTAATAAAATTAATATTAAGCATACATGAATTTGACGAATATAAATATGCATGTAGGAATGACAGGCAGCTGATACCATTTGTATAAATAAAACAAGAACCTTGTGGTCCACAGAAAATCTACCATAATCAAATGAAACTATGTGTGGTATTATAACGTAATACACTAGGGACTTAAATATTGTTAAAATAAGATTGCGATTGCGATTTAAACAGTGACAAGGATGGAGTAGATTTTAACTTAGGGGGCAAACTGTTCCACAACCGAGGTCCCTTTATCTTAACCGAATAGTATGAAAGATCCGATGAGTAAAATGGACGATAGATATTTATGGTAGACTGTCGAGTTGGATAGGAATGGATAGCTGATATCTTGATAAAGCAATCTCGAAGTGAAATGGGTAACAAGTGATTATGAAATGAAAACTTGTGCACGAGCAACGAAATTAAATGATCGTTTAAACTGGCAACTGGCAAAATATTCAACTCTTTAAAAAGTAGATCTGTATGAGCTAGCTTGTCGGCTGACATGATTATACGAACAATCTTTTTTGTAATCGTTTCAAGGGCTCGATATGAGTTGGATACGTATTCCCCCATAGAATGTTGCAATATGATAGATATGGATAGATTAGGGAATAGTATAGTATATAGAGCGATTTTTTGTTCAGAGTAGATTTGATATGATTGATAACGCCAATATTTCTTGAAATCTTTTTTCGTATTTCGTCAATGTGTGTTGTCCAATTGAGACGATCATTAAAATGCACCCCTAAAAATTTGAAATGGGAGACTTGCTCGAGTTCAGTACCACATATAGATATTTTAGGTTTGAAATTGCATGCACGGCGTCTAGATGGCTTAATAAACATAAATTTTGATTTCAAAACATTTAGTGACAATTTGTTACAAGAGAACGAAGTTTGTAATTTTTCCAATTCCTCAACAATCATTTCCACTAGTAGTTTTGGGTCGCTATCAGACAGGGTAACACTCGTGTCATCTGCAAAAAGTATAATATCAAGGAGTTGGGTAACATAAGAAATATCATTTATATACAAAAGGAAAAGTATTGGTCCTAAAATTGAGCCTTGTGGAACTCCACAACTGACAGATTTAAGCGACGATAATGTATCATTGTACGAAACGCATTGGGATCGTGAAGTTAAATAACTTTGAAACCAATCATTACACTTGCCCCGGAAACCATAGTAATCTAATTTATTTAGGAGAATATTGTGGTTAACCGTGTCAAAGACTTTTGAAAGGTCCAGAAAGGTGGTAATGCTGTACTGTTTGTTTTCTCGAGCGGATACTAACTTGTCAAATAAGGATAGAACTGCATGCGATGTAGAGTGATTCGGTCGGAAGCCAAATTGATGAGAACATATAATGTTATTATCTTCCAAAAATGTTAGCATTCTTGTTACCACAATTTTTTCAACAATTTTACTGAAACAAGGGAGCACGGATATTGGCCGATAATTATCAACAATATCTTTCATTCCCGATTTATAGATAGGTGTAATTCTAGCGATTTTCATTGCGTCAGGAACTTTGCCTAATTGAAATGATATGTTTATAATGTGAGACAGTGGAAAGGCTATCAAATGAGCAATGGGTTTTATTAGTGATATTCGTATGCCGTCAATTCCAGCCGAACTATTTTTCAGATCGGCGATAACTTCGATAACTTCATTGGGTGTGCAAGGGTTAAGGTCCAGGTTTTGTTCAAAATTATCAGTTAGATAATCTTTATAATCAACAGAGGTATTAGTAATCTTTGATGCAAGTTTAGAGGCAACTGTACTGAAGTAATCATTAAAGTGATTGGAAATAACGGAAGGGTTGTCTGTATCCAGACCGTTAATTTTAAATGTTTTTGGCAGAAAGGCTACTTTGGATCGGTTCATCAGTTGGTTCAAGACTTTCCAAGTATTTTTAATGTCATGGTTGTAGAGATTAAATTTATCTTCATAGTATTGTTTCTTGGCTATTTTTAATATATGATTGAGTTTATTTCTATATTGTCTGTATTCACGGGAAGTTGTCGGACTTGAAGCAGATAAGTGTAATCGAAAGAGTCTGTTTTTTTCTCTAATTGATGTAAGTAACGCAAATGTAATCCAGGGTTTGGTGATTTTTGTTTTTTCTGGCGTTTTTGTGACAAGTGGGAAGCATTCATTGTATACAGTATTAAAGTCATTCAGAAACAAGTTTGTCGATGTGTTCACATCAGTGTGGTCATCCATCACTTCATTCCAATTAATATTTTCCAATTTTTCAGCAAATAGAGCTCTCTGATCAGACGATGTATTACGATAGGTAAGATGCAAATTTTTTTTAGGTGATATTAGCTGGGATTTTGTGATATGGAATATGGGAAAATGGTCAGTAATGTCGGTGAGAAGGCGGCCAGATGACAAACTATCTTCATGAAAATTAAGAAAGACATTATCGATGAGGGTGGCTGATTTCGATGTAACTCGAGTGGGTTTAGTTATTTTGGGAAAAAAATAATTTGATTTCATAATCTCGAGAAAGTTTTTAGATGGCCCATGTTGTTCAGTTTTGAATAGATCGATATTGAAATCGCCCATAACAATGCACTTACACTTTTCAGGCTTCAAGTGTTTGAGTATCGACGATAGATTATCGTTAAAATATTGAACGCTTTTCCCAGGTGGATGGTAACAATTCCGATAGAATGTGGTTTAGAATCAATGACATCAACAAATAGCGATTCATATTCACCGTTTTCGTCAATATAGGTCAGGTCCTCACGAACGGTGCAATTGGTAATATCAGTATGTATGTACAAAACGAGACCGCCACCTTTTCTTTTGTTTCTAGATGATGTAAAAGGTTGGTAGCCAGGGATATCAAATAGTTCTGATGTGTTAGGATCTAGCCAACTTTCCGAAATACCAATAACAGAAAAATCAAATTTCAAGTTGGAAAGGTAACTAGTTATGTCTGTAAAGTGTTTTTTGAGACTTCTGGCATTGAAATGTATCAATGAGAAACAATCAGACTTTGAGATATTTTTGGTTTGTAAATGTGTTACAAAAGAATCTTCTGTGTAATAAATTGATTCAGGGGAATGCACGTTTTGCCAATGAGAGATTTCGTTTTGGTTATCGTCCGTTGTGTATGTTGAGTCATCTGGATCATTTAAGTTAAGCGGGTCGAAGCACATATATTCATAGCACTGGGACAGTACTGAACGTATACGCAATGTTATTTGTTACGTGTATAGTCACTGGCGTAGGATAAGAATGAATCACGGGTTGTTTGAACTTCTACTGCAGACTGCGAACACCAACAACAACAACCATGCAGAGCAAATTATAAGATCTAGGCCTTCCTAGATAATATATCCCAGTCATTTTCGGCGACATTTCGGGGAACAATTTTCCGCCCGAAGTATCGGTGAAAACGTATGGGACAGACTGACAGTATCTGCGCGAACCATCACAAATTAAATCTTGACAGATTTGCTCGGGCCTCCTTGTCGCTGTAGGCCTATATGAGTACAATGGAGTTGACCAGGCTAGGTTGCATGGGATACAGTCATACTATACCTAAGTTGGGCCACAGTCCCTCACTTGAGGTATACCCTAATTGATGTACAGTATAGGCTATATCAATGTTAGTTTTCGCATATTTAGTAATTAAGACATACGTTCAAACCCTGGAGGGCGGATCACATATCTGGTCTTACTATCTTGGTCATTTTTAGCAGATCATTATTGTTACGACAGACTGACTACACATTTTAATTTCATCATCTAAATTTTTTAACATTGAAAATTGTGCTGAATATACCTGTTTAGAGATATTTCACATATAAATTCAGATTGTATATTGTGGCGTTCTTCTATCTACTGTCCTCGTGCAAATTACAGGGATATAACTGAAGTAAATTGCTAACTAAATGATTTTTTATGTTAAAAATTGACACACTACTAGCATACGCAAAACTAGAAACAGCCCTCTGCCCATTATTTCTGACACTACGATGCTAGCCGAGTATGTGATGTCAGACATTTGAATTCAAATTGTAAACTAGTACCTACATTTACATCCTTAAAATTTACACATGTTCACAACATAAAATCATGTCATTATATGCAGTCTTTATTTGAGTGCTCGAGAGATTAAGTATTTAAATTGAAGATATTTATCATTCTGAAAATTTCAATGTGATTGATTCAAACATGTAGTTTATCTGTATAATGATTATACTTTGTTGAAAAACGACCAAGATCGTAAAGCTAAGTATGCGGTGAAGTGTTCCATACCCTCCGTTGTTCGTACAGATGTCTGAATTACTGCATAAATTTGCACAAACTAAAATTGATATATATGTAGCTGTATACGTCGATTGGGGTATAGCACTATCCCAAATGAGGTACTGTACCCCATCTAAGGTATTCAAGCTAACCTGTCAACAGCCTGTGTTGTGAGTTGTTTTATGAAGTCAGTCTAGATGTCGATAGCCATGCTTCAGTGGCGTTGGAACGTAATTGAAAGTGGGGGGGCCCGGTCGACTAGCACAGCCCAACAGGCGAGGGTCCAGGGGCCGCCTAGGCCCCTGAAGCTCCGGGGTCCTAGATCGCCGGAGATGCGTTCTGAGCATTTTCCCGGAAATAAAACTGATCATACTGCATGCAGATTTATGGTTCTATTTTCACGATTTTTTAACATTATAAGCACGCATCGATATTGAAAACATCGCACCTCATACCTGTATCCATTTTACTTTCTAGTTATATTTAAAACCTACAAAACGATGACTTTTAGTTCTTGTAATGGAAACCAATATGCCTACTGATACGATTTATTCCCACAAAGATAAAACAAGGAAATCCTCACAGCCCAACAGGTGAGGGTCCAGGGGCCGCTAGGCCTCGGAAACTCCGAAGTCTCAGATCTCCGGAGATGCATTCGTTCTAAGCGTTTTCCCAGAAATAAATTCGAACATAATGTATGCAGATTTATGGTTCTATTGTCGCGTTTGTTTCGCATTTAAAGCACGCATAGATATTGAAAAAATCATACTTTGCCTGAATCCATTTGACTTTCTAGCTACATTTAACATATAAAGAAAAACACATTAAAAACGATGACCGTTACATCATGGAACATTAGAACCAATATGATAGCGATTCATTTACACAAAGCTAAAATAAGTGATCCTCACAGCCTGACAGGCGAGGATACAGGGGACGCCTAGGCCCCGGAAGCTCCGGCGTCTCAGGTTGCCGAAGATGCGTTTTACGCATTTTCCCAGAAATAAATCTGAACACCATGTATTATGGTTCTATTTTCACATTTGTTTCGCATAAACACACATCGATATTGAAGAATATGCCGGACTCCATTTGACTTCCTGGTTTAACACAAACAAAACAGGCCTATAACACACCACTACACATCCTGGCACTCTATCTGTAATGTAATTTTTATTTGGGGTCATGTTCAGTTAGAAGTGCCGAAAAGAGGGGGGGGGGACCCAAAGATATTCGGCCCCCCCCCCCTAAATCAAAAATGGGGGGCCTGCCCCCCGCTTCCGACGCCACTGTGCTTATTGAATGTTGATACGACAACTGACAGTGATCAAAGACTTTTGTATTCAGGCATGTCAGGTGCAGAATGTTTCAAATTGTCAGTTTCTGTGGGTTTGAACCACAGGTGTTAAGGATTGACTGAAGCACGCTTCATGTCTTGTTAATACATAATATTTCAACTGATTCTCTTTTTTTTCCACAGCTATGTCGTCGGGTAGTGGTATGGCGTATCACGTTGGGCACACCGGCTCTCGTCGGATCACCGAAGTTAAGCAATGTTGAGCTCGGTCAATACTTTGATGGGTGACCGGTGCTGTACTGGCTGGGCTGATCAGTGTCCAGGATAATAGGAACTGTCATGACTGTGGACACTCTTGTGTTCTGGCACATGTGGGCACCGGCATGATATGACTGAAAAAATGTTGAAAATGACGTTAAACCCTACTACTACTCGGATAGTGGTATGGCGTATCACGTTGGGCACACCGGTTCTCGTCGGATCACCGAAGTTAAGCAACGTTGAGCTCGGTCAATACTTGGATGGGTGACCGGGTGCTGTACTGGCTGGGCTGATCAGTGTCCAGGGTAATAGGAACTGTGGACACTCGTGTTCTGGCACATGTGGGCACCGGCATGATATGACTGAATAAATGTTGAAAACGATGTTAAACCCTACTACTCACTCACTCACTCACTCGTCGGATAGTGAATCAGATAACAGCGATGAACATCATCTTTCCCTTGAAGATCTCCAGTCATGGAAAGTGGTGGACTTGAAAAGCTGGTTGGAGGAACATAACCTTAAAAGATCTGGAGTAAAAAATGTTTTAATAAAGCGGGTGTACAGAGCAATGACAAATTGTGAGGGTTGTGATTCATCAAATGAGAGTTCAGATGAGGATGATGTTCCTGAGGTTGTACCTATCACTGAAGTGACCTCTCCATGGAAGGTTCTAGATCATACAGACATACCCAGCATGAGTATGAAAGATGTTGACAGTTACTTTCTGTATCACAAGAATCCAAGTACAGGCAGGAAATCCAAGTTTGAAAGACAAATGAAGAAGTCAAAACGATTTTGTAATGAAGGGTTCATCAAGGACATCATTTTTAGTGAAATCACTACCGACTCTAATCATTGCTACATAAAGTCTAATTGTTTGCCTTCCATGAAAACCACAGTTCAAGTTGGGAATGAAGGGAAACAAGACAAAGTTTATTCTTTGTTCGTCTGCTTGTCAAAACAAAGTGGCCATGTCTATAATGCTAACTGTAATTGCAAGGCAGGAGCAGCCGGATTATGTTCTCATGTTGGTGCACTGTTGTACACTTTAGTAAAGACGAAGGAATCGTGTACATCAAATGAGTGCAGATGGGATAGACCTAGACCGTTACAAAGAAAACCTAGCCCAAAACGAGAAAGTCAAACCATATCCTGGTGTTTACCAAGCTGGGCCATGTCGGGATGAAGGCAGTCTCTTTCTTAATGACCTGTTAGATGGACTAGAAGATGTATATCCAGACTGTGTTTTATATCAAACTTTGCGTGCCAAACCGGTTGACATTAGCAATTTCCTTAATATTTATAATACAGAATTCATGTATATGGATAATGTGAATATCAATTCTGATGAGTGCACTGAAGTATTTGCTTCATTTTTTAACAAATTATCAGTATCCACTGAAGTTCAGGAAAATTTGGAAAAGGGAACTCGAGGCCAGCATTTAAACATAAACTGGACCAAAGCCAGGAGTTGTCTCATAACTGCATCAGAGGTAGCAGATGTAGTTAAACGCACTAAAGCAGAACCGGACAATTTACTGAAACGCATTTGTGGATATACCCAAGTTCCAAAAACAGTTAAAAGTTTAAGGCATGGCCTTCTACATGAACCCTTAGCCATCAACCAGTACTGTGAATGGCATTTAGAAAAATGTCACAATGTTGAAGTTGAAAGTCGTGGACTGTATGTTGACCCCAAATACCCTTTTCTCGGTGCAAGTGTTGATGCTGTGGTTATCTGTAGTGAATGTGGAACGGGGTTAGTGGAGGTCAAATGCCCTTATGGCTCTGACAAGGAACCTGTTCCATGGAGAAAGATGAAGCCAGCGGATTGCGGGAAAGACCAAAAGTTTCCTTGCACTGAAACAGATGGTAAACTGTTCTTAAAAGATGAACATCAATATATGTATCAAGTACAGAGTCAGCTGGCCATATATGACTTGCCATGGGTAGATTTTGTTGTATGGACCAAAACAGGAATCAGTATTCAGAGAATAAACTTTTCTCCTGCTAGGTGGAATGCTATAGTATATGACCTGGAACAGTTTTATGTAAAGAGTGTTGTACCAGAATTTTTTACCAGAAGAGTTAAGAGGGGAAAATCTGTGTTTAATGTTACTTCAGGCTGTGGACATGGTGAAGAGTAAACTATGATCTTTCTCTCTACCATTCAAGCATGTCAGCTGAGAAATTCCAGTACAATGTTCCTAAAATATAATAACTGAGTTGCACATTACATTACTGAAAGAACAAAGGAGAGCCTGTGTGCTATATTTTATCCCAGGAGACTATATTGAACTGGTGATAAGTGACATCATTTTATACATATGTACTACATTTTCCCAGTATGCAAAGAGAGTGTTATTATGCTTGAATACTGGGAAAATATAGTACTGCATATATGTATAAAATTATGCCAGTTATCACCTGTTCATATGCCTTGTACAAAGCACAAGAATGGAAACATTTTATCAACAATTTCTATGGTCTCTTTTAATTTTCAATCACGCCATGTTCGTGTAATGCGCATGTGTCGAACAAAACAAGTCATCCTTTTCCTGAAGCAAATGGCTAGTTAAACCACGCCCATCGAGTGTAGCCATGTGCTTTTGGAAATCGATCTTGTATTATTTGACACATGCACATTACACAAACATGGCGGCGATTGAAAATTGAGGAGGCCGTAGTAAATGGTTGATAAAATGTTTCCATTTTTGTGCTTTGTACAAGGCAAATGACCCCATCCACTCGCAGACAGGTGAACATATTACAGAAAGGATATATTCAGGGGAGTGTGAGAGGTTTGAAAGTAAGTTTTTTGGACGCTTTGAATTTTTTTTTCACATGCAACTACTGTGATAAGACGCCAAGGCTTTCGCTTGGCGTCTTATAAGACTGGGTTAAAAGAGTGATTGAGTAGAAGGGTCTAACATAGTTTTCAACCTTGTTTCGTTCATATCACGACGGTGCCTGCAAGTTGCTGTGCTTGACACATGGCTAATTTTTGGTATTTATTTGGACATGAACATGCAAGCTCTCTGTGCACCTGCACATTATCCCATAATTGCATCGTAAGTTGCTAGGCCATTATTCGTATCAGTATATGACGTGGATGGAGGTGCATGATGTATACTCCAGAGGCATAGTAGATGCGTGTCTATGCAGGAACGAGAATGCGGATCAGTGCACAGATTTGGGCTCTAAATAATGTGAAACTGAACCTTTGTTGTAGGGTATCATAGCCATCCACCAAGACAGTACTGTATTTTTCAAAAACCATTGTAGTCAATTTCGCTCAGTCTAGCTACATCTTCATTTCACATCGGAGTGTAAATTTAGATGTAATATCAAGGAACCACCTATTTAGTAAATCGAAATGAAGAATGTTTGTTTTAGTGAGAATTTTTATAAAAAGTATGGTAGTATGCAGGGCAAGGATGGTGTATTTATAATTACTGGTACCCATATTTAACACGGTTGAAGATATTGAGATTGTTCATGCAAATATATGATGGTGACTTGATCTGTTGTTCGTGCAAATACCCAATGGTCATGCTGTACATCTTGTTTTGACTGCTCATTTGAAAACTGTATTGTATTGTATTGTTCATGCAATAATCAATATTTGATGGTTACTAAATATGGACATGGATGATAAGAGTACATTTATTTTAAATGGCCTCCTCAGAAAGCGAGCTTCCTTTAAAGTGATCGTAAACCCTCAAGTAAAGTTTCCATCAAATGAAAGACCATTGCAAACAGTGTGGGAAAATATTTATAGTAATTTTTTTTACGATTTTATTACACAGAGTAAACTGCAAATAAAGCATGGTATTCTATGGTGGTCTGTTGTGATCATATTTAGGTCCGGTGACGTCACACTACCTTAATACATACATTTCACACTGTGTATGCACTTTCCAATGCTTGATTCAAGCTTTAGGTGTGTATACTTTGAGTTTTAACACACTCACTGTTTCAATATGCATGTTTCACCAAAATCAGGGGAAGTAAATGCAAGATTCAAATTGACTTGACACTAACGAATTACCATCTCCAGATTTTGGTGAAACATGCACATTGGAACAGAGAGTCTGTGTTGAAGCTCAAAGTATACACACCTTAAGCTTGAATCAAGCATTGGGAAGTGCATACAAAGTTTGAAATATATGTATTATGGCCGTGTGACGTCATCCGGACCTAGATATGATTGCAACAGACCACCATAAAATACCATGCTTTATTTGCAGTTTACTCTGTGTAATAAAATCGTAAAAAAATACAATAAATATTTTCCGACACTATTCGCAATGGTCTTTCCATTGTTGGAAACTTTACTCGAGGGTTTACGATCACTTTAAGAAACATAACACAATATCATTAGGTATGCCTTGGTCTCGATATATTTATTATTTTACTTTATGCTGAAATACAATAACTGATATACATCTTGCTTGGTGTTCTTTATACTCTGTACTGCTGGACATGAGAAGGGGGCATTCAAAACAAACTGGATATCCCCTGTATGTAAGATTTCACTTTGGAAGACCAGGCTAAATATTGAAACCTTTTCAATTTCTCATCTTCATTTTATCAAGCTAATTTCAATGTCCCAACTCGAATACCAGAGAACGGAAGCATTCAAATCACCACCCAAACTAAACCTCTAGATCAGCCCATGACTATATACATGTATACAGATAATATCGGTCAATTCAGGGACAACTACACATGGAACTTAAGCATAGTATTTGACTGGACTTATTCAGATGCCCCTTATCCAAGGGATCTTTCTGAGTTTGATGACCAGACTTGTAAACAAAACCGGGTGTACATGTAACCCATACCAAATGTCACAGGTAAATTTCATCAATGAACATGTTCCAAACATACTACATCAAACATTGTAGTCAAGCCAGTGAGAGTGCTTGAAAACATTCAAGCTTGCAATTCAGGGGCAGATAACTATTGGACAGGATATATCAATACTACACATTGGTGACAGCAGGGGTTCTAAACCATGCATGACTGCTATCTTATTTCATCGTGTACTGCACCGTGAATGTTCATTATTAGTGGTTGAAAAGTGTACTGAATGTACAGTGCTGCATTATATACTATCTGGGACCGATCCAGGCCATTTTTGAACCCACTGATACTTTTTTTTTAAATTTTGTTTTTGTTTTTCGGGCAAATTCTCTTTCTGAACGCACTGAAACCAATATTGTTAAATATCAAGTTGTCGGGCTGTATTAAGACAATTTAATACCCCATAGCTTCCATGAGCTTCGACAGTACCGCATCGCAGCCTATATCACTAGAACTTGCCACACTCTGCGCCACATGTGGATGCCCAGATTAAAACTCTAGGTCAGCCCCTGACTACATGTATATACATGTATACAGATAATATCGGTCAATTCTGACAGGGATAACCACACATGGAACTTGAGCATAGTATTGGACTTGATTGGTTCAGATGCCCCTTATCTAAGGGGTCTTCCTGAGTTTGATGACCAGACTTGTAAACAAAACCGGGTGTACATGCAACACATCATTAATTATACTAATAGTGGATTGTAAACCACCACTAACATGACCATCTTGTTTCATCATGTACTACATAGTGAATATACATTATATCAATAGTCTCAGTTTTAAGAAGAGTGATCACTCCTGCTATCTCTCGCTCTCCATCACCCCTAAATTTTCCTCTGGCAGAGTGTTTGATCACTCCACTCAAATTGGCAATGCAATGAAAAGGATATTGGAGAGAGTGATCACTCACGTCACTCAAGCAAAACAGAATACAGGGGAGTGATCAACAGCTCGCGCAGATTTGACAAACATGACAGACTGTACCAACACTTACTGGTTGAAACGTGTACTGAATACACAATGCATTATGTATAAAATTAACAGCAGTTAATCCAGGGACAAATACACATTATGGAATTTTAGGCTAGTATATTTGCAGGGCTTGTTTTTCCACGGGAATCCGATTCCCCGTCAGCACTCCCGCAAAATAATTTGCAGGAATCCAACAGATTCTCATAAAAATTTAACAATCTGTATAGAAATGATCGCATTAGGTTTTCCATGGATTGCCGTAGAGCTGGGTCGCGAGAATCTATTTTGATTCCCTTGAATTGTGACGAAAAACAAGGCCTAATTTGTCTTGATTTGTGCACATATACATCTATCTAAGGAGCCTTCCTGAGTTTGATGACTAGACTATTGTAAAAAAAAACTGCATGTGCATGATGATGTATTCATTAATTTTACTAATACATGGATCTGAAACCCATGTTTTCAACTTAATTAAAATCAAACTTGGGTTACTCTGATTTTCTCGATAAATTCTGCCTGTATTATACATGTACAAAAACAGTATTAATTTTAAAGTTTATTCTTCTGTTACCATATTTGCTAATTCTCTCCCCCCCCCCCTCCCCCTAAATACACATGAATGAATCCTACAGGTACAGTCACAGCCTGATTTCCAGGATTGGGAACTGCATATAATGTTACATGTATGTTTACATTACTTTAGAAGTGGGGGCAACAGGTTTGTTAAGGCGGCGCAGATAAAAACCATTTGTTCAGCCAAGTGTGCTTCAGAAATTGGTAATACAGTGTTAATGATATGGTAATTTTTAAGCTGTTCCATCTTCATCTCTACCACTATTCTAGCTGATGCTATGCTTTGAGTTTTGTAAAATTCTGAACATGACATCTGATGCTGACTGGAAACACGAGGGGGTACATTTAAACCTGTGTCTGAAGGAAGCAAATCTTCAATTGTGAACCCTTTGTCTGCCATTACCACATGATCTGGCGAAAGCTTTGGCAAAAATCCATCATGTTGTGTGATATGGCGGTCGGAAGCATTGCCGCCCCAAAGCCGAGAAACAAATGTAACCGTTCCGTTGGGCGCAACACCAATCAACACCTTAAATGTGTTTGAATGTTTATACTCGGACCAAGTCAACCACTGTGCTGTTAGGGCAGAAGGTTTCTCAATATGAAACTCTGTACAGTCAATAACAATTCGTGCGTCTGCATAAACGCTGAAGAGACGTGGCATATTGCACATGATTTCTTCTCTCGTTGGCCATGCAACTAGTGACAAACAGTGGTCATACACAAAGTTAATCCAAGTGTTCATGATGCGTGACACAGTTGTTTCAGACACCCTGAATATATCTGCTAAGTGTTCCTGTAAGAGACCAAGCCTAAGTCGCATACACATCATGAGGAATTCATCGAGAGGCCGGAGAAAGTGTTTCCTTCCTGGTTTGCCAACCCCTGGCTGTTGATAAGGTTTGTCTCCCATTGAACGTGCTTCCCCTTCCCAGTAATTCAACCTATCAGCTCCATGTTTTAGAAGAGTAGTGAAAAACAACCAAAATACCTGGAAATTAGCATAACCAGTGTAAAATCGCACCTTTTCGTCATTCCTTTCAATGTCCTCTACTGTTATTCTTGGTAAATCTGCCTGCACATCTAAACTAGACATGATGCCAGAAGATGAACTGTAATCACTCTGAGTTTCCTGGAAGCACCAGTCTACGGTGTTTGTTTCAATGTTCCTCACCTCCACAATATCAGTTTGTACACAGATATCTTTGAATCTCATTTCGGGTTCATCGTCCACTTCATCTTCCAATGCACAACTAGCACTTAAATTTTCAATACTGGAGGTAGTCAATGGTTTTCTAATAGGTGGTCGACGGGGAGTTGGATCTGTTTTCGGTTTGCTGGGAAAAATGGTTGGAATTGAATCCTCTGTGAAAGGTCCATCAAAATGGGCACTGCAATGGGTATGATCCTTCACAATTTGATTTGCCCTCACATTTCGGAGGTGCTGTATCCACAATCTCTTGATGTGTGCTTTCTTTTCAGACATTGGAAAGCGATGTAGAATTATTTTTTCTCCTTTCAGACCAGTGCTAATAGACGTGTTATGACATCCTGGCACACAGCAGTATTTCCTCCCCATCCTGAGAATAAATTTAAAAATACTTGATATATGTTTGACAAAGTACATGATTGCCCTCCCCCTGGTAATGTCAGACTTATTTGTTGGTATGAAAGACAAGGCTTCATCCAAAACTAGTACCACATTTACGTTCTAATCCTCACCAGGATATCAAATTCCAAGATACATTGTCTAGATCATTTATGCTCAGCACCGTAACAACATGGACAGTCTATCATGTCTACGAAGATGTCGGTTAGCATCTCCACTGCCATGACTGCAGGACTGGTCTTACATAGGCCTATAATATATTTATTATGTTTTCCGTTAATATAAAAAGTCCTAAGTATACAACAAGTTACGATACATACCTGGTGCAACAGCCCCGTTCAATCAGTCAAATGCAAACTTTGCAGCGAAGGCCGAACCTGCACAAATTACAGCGTTGCAAGCGAGTACATTCTGTACACACGTGTGAGGCGGGCAGCTCTGAACGCCCCGGAAGTAATAAACTCCTAGCGGCAAGGGCAGATAACTCTCCCAAACTATTATATCGGAAGCGGCGCATTGTCTTCATTATCCCAGAGGATATTACGACCGTTAAAATCACCCATCATTAAACAAGGTTTCGGTAGCTGATCGTAAAGATCTTGAAGTTCACTGAGCCGGAGACTACCAGAAGAAGGTATGTACACCGTGCATAATGTGAAAACAGAATTCAAGGTAATACGAACTGCTACATCTTGTAAATCTGTCACTAAATCAACAGGACTGTGTAAAACACCCATTTTAACCAATATTGAAGAACCGCCTGTAGCTTTTCCATTTTCGTCTAAAGCGTAGGAATGATAAGGTGTGTATTGGCGAAATTTAAATTTATCTTTATCTGCTTTCTTCAGAAAGGTCTCGTTGAGACAAAAAGCTGATGGTTCATAATCTTGAGTTAATAATTGGAGTTCATTTAAATTTGGCCAAACTCCTCTGCAATTCCACTGAACGATAGTTGGTGGCGGAGCCATCTTTAGCCTGTATATTGAAATAAAACACAAAACTGCCCAAGCCAAGATATATAAGGTTTGCTTAGCCATTATGTACGTTTTATTTTGGGTAATTCTTTTTTAACTTGCTTTTTATTTTTCATTTGTTCTCTCTTGTCTTTTTTATTTTCTTTCTTATAAACTTCTTTCTCTCTCTCTTGTTCCAACAAGTCCTTCGACCTTTGGTTCAAGGAAGTCTCGCCTTATAACGGACGATCATTACACTCATGATACTCCTCATCAGAAAGCATGGGTGAATCGTTGGTAGGAGTGGGAGTAGCATCGACTATTTTAGGCTCTTTGCCGGATTCGATATCTATGGTATTCTCTTTATTCTTCTTTTCTGATTCGAGGTAGCTTTATTACTACAAGACTGTTGACTACTTTCATTCTCTGTGAACTCCTTCATTACTTCCTCGTTTTGTGTAAAGTTTAAATCTACACCGGAGTGAATAGGATTAATGGAAGAATCCACAGACTGCACAGGTGCCTCCTGACTCGAAACACTACCAGTATCCGGTAAGTTGTCACCTTTCAATTCAACTTCCGGAGTTGATACTAAGTCAACACTTTTAGTCTGATCAGAAACAGACTTCTGGTCACCTGACTTCTGATCACATGACTTGACTTCTACATCATCGCAAACCTCTCTTTCACTGACAACTTCATCTTCCGAATTACAAACTTCATCTTCCGAATTACAACCTTCATCCATCGCGTCATCGAGACACTCGTAGCGGTTTGGGGTTCTCTCATTGCTCCCGGCGGAGTCGGCCTTACCGTCACGGCCTACAGTCTTCCATAAATCTATATAGTGCTGTTGTTTCTGGTGGAGAGCCTCGGCGGAAAGTCCTTTTTGAACTCCTGCGGGCGGAACAGGGCGTGAATCTGAGGAATCATCTCTTCTATCGTTAGCTGCATTATCTTCAGGAACTTGTTTGGCCTTTGGACAGGTTTTTTTAAGTTGTCCTACCTGATGACAAATCAGGCATTTATTTTTCAAAGGACACCTCGAGTTCATGTGATCTTCTGAACCACAAGTATAACATGTTTTTACTTGACCGTTATACCATACAGGAAGTCTCATACCTCCAACTAAAATAGAAGAAGGAAGGGGTCGTTTGAATTTCGTCATCCAAATTCTTCGAACTCCTGTCTCAAACTCTCTATCGAAGGAATAGAACTCTTTTTGTACAGAGAGAACATCACCATAAAACTCAAAAGCACTTCTGATCGCAGAATCTGGGAAATCGCATGGTCCTTTCATCTTTACTAGCAATTTTCCTGGATCTATTTCCTCAAAATGGCCACGTTGATCTCCAACGCGAATACCTTCCAGCACTAGGCGAGTTTTGGTAATTTCATTTGCTGGTGTGACGTTCCACAGGGTATTTGATACCTGTACTAGACCTTTAAGGGCTGACCGTCCTGATCCAACAGTGTCTTTTAATGCGCGATATATATCAATCGCATTTGCTTTCTCTAGACCTTGAAGTTTTAGGCTCAGTGACCTATCAAACTTTCTAAAGGCCATAGTGAAAAAAAAAAAAAAAATTCAAAGTCCCACTAGGGAATCTCAATACAACTACAAACTACAAATAGTAACACGCACAAACCCCAACAGTGTGCCTCCCCACAGAGTAAACATTGCCTACCCCCTCGAGGGAGCCTCACTCTAAAGGTGAAGGTGAAAACTATATAAGCAGTACAACAATACACTCTCTCTGAACCTCAGGTCTCGGTCGAACAATAGCCCAGTTCTAAACCTGGCCGTTGCTGGGTAATGCCGAGGAACAAAAGAACAGAGAACAAAAGACTCGCTCGAACTTGTACTCTGAGGGCTAGCCTTCAGTATACACCTTCAATATGTACATGTATTTAGCCTAGCTCAATATACGCAGATATGTGCAAATCGACCTAAGCCAAACTGAACGAAAAAAGAACCAGCCACAAACTTGATCAAGCCAACAAGGAAATATATATACACCAACAAAATACGAAATATTTACAGACAGCGAACAAACAGAGAAGAGGGAGACAGAAAAACCCCACCGACCCTCTCGGTCACAAAGACCGAGACGGCAGCAATGGCAGATCTCTGCCTTCTCAAACCAGGCCAAACTGACTAAGTCAGAAAAACGCCCTGAACAGCAAAAAACTGAGAAATAATTATAAACTTTCACCACAGGTATTTGCCAAAAGTATTCACAAAATATATTACACAAAAATCAGAGCTAAGATCAGCTGAAATCCGCAGAAATACACAAATTTCTCGGAGCGAAGTGAAAACACGTCCGACTCCCAATCTCTCTACATCCGGCTATGACATGAAGATAGAATATCGGCAAGGACGCGTGCATCCCAATGCCGATGTTCTTTCTCGACGACCCTGTTCCGAGTCTGAGTGTGGCTATTGTAAACGTGTTGAAGGAAAAGATCGAATGCGAAGTCAGAAGAGTTATTGTCCAAATAATTGTGACTGGTGAAAATCTAGCTCCGTGCAGAGTTAGTAGGATAAAGCCCAAGACAAGGGCAGCAAATTTGGACCAGACCGGCTCAGAGAAAACAAAGAGAATGATCTCCGTTGAAGAGATGCTAAATTCCAGAGAGAAGATAGCACGATAAGTGGAAAGAATCCAGTGAACGACCCACATGGTCCGACATTTCCCTTCTATGTGCTACAGTAAAATTTTACTGGGCTAGATGGGACTCTCCGTTCTTAAATGTTGGTGTACTATATAGGCGTTGGAAAAATGATAAGGCGGATTGCATTAGATGGCAGGTGGTACTCCCTAATTCATTGAGAAAAGTTGTAGTATTGGAACTACAGTTTCCCAACTGCAGGTCACCTTGGTTTGAAGAAAACACTCGGTAAAGTCAGGGATAGATTTTTTTGGCAGGGATTCAGATCGGACGTCGATTATTATTGTAGAATATGTGACGTTTGTGCTTCGCGAAAGAGACCAAAGAACAAATCAAAAGCACCCATGAAGCCATATCTTGTTGGGGTTGCTATGGAGCGTCTGGCAGTCGATGTCATTGGGCCTTTTATTCTCACTGCAGATGGAAATCGATACATGTTAGTCGTTGGTGACTATTTCACCAAGTGGATGGAAGCAATTCCAATGCCACATCAGGAAGCAACGACCATAGCTGAAAAATGGTAGAGATTGTGGTGTCGCTTTTTGGGGTCCTGGGACAGATACACTTTGACCAAGGGACGAACTTTGAGTCTCGAGTGTTTCGAGAGATGTGTACTCTGCTAGGAACAACCAAAACTAGAACCACACCCTTGAGACCACAAGCTGACGGAATGATCGAGCGCATGAACCAGACTATTGAGAATTTGCTTGCATCCTTTGTTTCGTCCCATCAGCGGGACTGGGACAAGTATTTACCACTGGTCATTGGTCGTCTGTGCATGCCCCCCTGTAGTATGATGTTGGGTAGGGAAATTAGTCTTCCCATAAATATTCTGTTAGGCGATCCTAAAAAGGAAGCAGAAGAAGAGAAATTAGAAACAGAATATGTATATGACTTGTCAAATCACATTGAAGTGTTTCATGAGATGGCTAGGGACCATCTCAAGTGACAAAATGAAGAAACATTATGACCGTAAGATAAATAAAAATCTGTACAATGAAGGCGACGGAGCCCCAAATTGTACAGACCATGGCATGGTCCTTATACAGTCACAAAAATAACGAGTGATGTGACATACAAAGTGCAGGAGACACCAAACTCGAGACCAAGGGTACTGCATCATGACAGACTTAAGACTTACCTGGGTGACAATAAACCTACCAGGTTTAAACCGGTGACTCGGGAGAAAACGCCCCAAGGCGTAGAGCCCTCGTGTGAACTCACAACTGTTTCAGTAGGAGCAGCTATAGAAACGTCCCCTGAAAGTACAAATGGCACACACATTGATGAGCATGATAAAAATGCAGACTGTTTGGAGGATGACATTGAATCCCCTGGTAGCAATGGTAACGATGTCACCAATGACATAATACTCCAAGACAACAGGCGATCTCGGAGACAGAGAAAGAGACCGGAAAAATTTGGTAATTTCCACTATTACTGAACAAGACGATGAAGTTGAGGAACATTAGGGTGTCATATATGAAAATCTATGAGAGTTGAAAATGATATATGAATTGAACTAATGATTGATTGAATAATATTCAACACTGCATGATGTCCTTATTCTGGTAATTGC